>VDFB02040571.1:0-32600 GCA_007258455.2 Sequoia sempervirens | reverse complement strand
TAATTTTTTCCTGAAATTTAAGTAATACTGCATTGAAATTTTAAATTTTCACCAAATAGATTTTGTTTTTTAAAAAATAAACCTAGTAGTTTAGAAACTACATTCAATTTCCCACATAATCTATTCTTACATGTTTTTGAAATAATATAGATAACTTATTCAAATTTTTACATCTAGTTGCCTAACTCTAATTGTTCTGAATTTTCATTGCCACTTAAGGGCTTGTTTGGCATACCATGATCCTGCACATACCCAGGTTGCACATGAAATTAATTTATTTTAATTATCTAATTACCTTATTTATCCTTACAATGGCATATTCCTAAGAATATTCCTCTCAACTACCTCTTCATTCAATTTCCCTCCAAAAACCTCTTACACCCCCACAAATACTTCTTACAAAGGCATTTACTCCTTACATGCCATCTTGTCCCTTAAATTCTCTTACACTCTCAACAACATTCTTTTACATCTCCAACCACATTCATTTTATCCTTTCAAATTCTCAACCATTTTCATTTATTTCTCTTCTATCCCCTTTTTCTCTACACATTCCCCAAAATGTGCTCCACCTCCATCTAATAGAATTGTGACAAATGTCACATTCCTATTAGCTCCCCTTTTATCCCACATTCACCAATTTCACCTCTTCTTCAACCCTTCACTCCTATAAGTAGAAACCTCTTCTACTTGAAATGGATTCACAATCTCATGCAAAGCCATTATGCTCATTTCATCCACCAATCACTCAATTGCTAACACTATCTTTGAGGGCGATTGACATTTATCACATCCATTTTCATTTCACATCTACTTGCATCTTCATCATTTCAGCTTGAATTCATCATCACTTTGGAGAAATTTCATCACATTCCATCAACAATCTTAGAGCTTATCAAAGGGATTGGGAAAGGTCTTCTTTCCACATCAAAGGAGCACCAATCCCCCAATGGGATAGAGGTTTAGTAGATTTAGTTGATTACATGTTATTTTTTGTCTTGTTTTATGCTTTCATTTCATGTTTTCATCCTTATTTCACTAAGAATCTCATAGGGAGTGCTTTGTTTGGATTTCTAACTTGATTAACATGTGTTTGTTGTCTTTTGTTAGTTAATTGCAGATTAGGAACTCACATATATATATATATATCTGTGTGTGTGTGTGTACATATATATATGTGTGTGTGTGTGCATGTATGTATATATATGTATGCATGTATGTATATATGTATATATATGTGTGTGTATGTGTGTGTGAATTGAGAAGGAACGAAGGAGGTTCAAGTGTAAAGACTATTCAAGGCAGAGACAGAGGAAACAAAGAAGGCTATAATCAAAACCATCAGGGAGGGGAAATGGTCGAACATGCATGTCCATGACAGACATGCGTATGCGATTTGTTTCAACAATATGGTTAAAGTGATGGGGAAGAAGACATGGGGGAGAGTGGCAACACAAAGCCTTGTATCCCTAGCCAACTTGGATGCCATCAACACGACCATATCATCAATTGAAAAGAAGTCTCCGGTCAAAATGATTGTAGAGATATTTGACTCAAATGTAGTAAAAAAGAACAAATGCTTTGCATAGGTGTTGGTGCTATTCCAAGAGGGGCTAGAAAGGATAAAATTGTAGATGTTTCACCACTATGTTAGCAATAATGGGGATTTGTTCTCCCCCTCTCAAATTGAAAGGATAACATAATTCTCTGAGGGTATGATGTATCTGATGCAACTGTGAGGAACATAGAGTGGGAACTTGTAATGAACCATGTAATCTTGCTTTTGAATTAATAGAAAGGGGTCTGCCCCATGGTAATGCTCACCGAAAAAATAAAATAAAATAATATATTATTGTTTATATATAAACAAATTATTTAAAAGGTGATAGTAAAAAGAAAAAAACATATATTTATATATAAAAGATATATTTAATAATTATATTATTATTATTTATATATACATATATACATACACATACATATACATATATACACATATATATGCATACATACATATACATACATACATATATACATGCATACATACATACATACATATACATACATACATATATACATACATATACATATATACATATAGACTTTTTTTTTATTATGGATGATTCTTTTTCTTATGGGTGGTGAAGATGACCATGCGATCTTTGTTATGAATGAGATTGGTGTAATGAAATATGACTAGGCATATGGAAAACCTAATCCAAGGTGAGTATGGGAGGTTTGATGATTGAGGGAATTTTGCATAAGTTGATGTGAAGAATGACTCATGGGGAGGAGGAATATATGGTGGGCTTGTAGATGAAAAATGAAAATGTAAAGCCTAAAAACAATGAAAAGGGGCAGGTATGGTTGGCTAGGCAATGTGTGAATTTTACACAAAATTGTTATGAATAATGATGTATGGGGAGTTGGGTACATGGTAGAAAAAGTTCCCCCATTTATTTATCTTGTATCAAGCCATGTTATGAATGGAGGAATGTGAGATGGAGTGACAACAAAGCAAGCCATAATAGGTATGCAGGTGAATGGACCAAAAAGTGAATGATTGGCTGAGTCAAGAGTGTGAAGAACCATACATTTTACTTTTGGTAAAATGTATGATTGGGTCAGTGGGTGGGGGGGATGATTAATAGTAGATGGTGGATGTGACTCTACACATGGCACTTGTAACTAGGTTTTCAACATGGTACTTTTCTAGGGTGCCAAAAAAATGGTTTTCACCATTGGACAAATTATTTCTCTTTACTATTATTATTTTTGTTTTATTCAAGCATATAACTTTTTGAGATGCATAATGTTCATTGGTTCTTCTAAGGGTTGACCTTCTAGAGTGGCCAATTGATATACTCATGGTCTATATTTTTCTGTGATGATGAAGGGACCTAACCAATTTGGCTCAAACTTTCCTTTCTTGTCACTATCTTGCAAATTTCACTAAGTTTCCTTTAAGACTAAGTCACCAATCTCAAACTAGAGGGGCTTCATCTTCTTATTATAATTATGTCAGAGATGATTTTGGTAGACATGTAGGTGATTCAGAGTAGTAAGATTCCTCTCATCCAATAATTCCAGTTGTTGTAAATGGGTCACCCGATATTCCTCCTCATTAGTAAGATGCTATAATGATATTTTCAAGAAGGGGAGTTTTACCTCAATTGGTAAAATGGATTCAACACTATAGACAAGGGAGTATGGAGTCCCACTAGTGGGTTTGTAGATGCTAGTTCGGTAGGCCCATAGGGGGAGATTGAGTTGCATGTTCCAATCACAACCAACTTCATTAACTATGTTTTTAAGTATTTTTTAAAATGGTTTTATTGGTAGCCTCAGCTTGACCATTACCTTGTGGGTAGTATGGAGTGGAAAAACAATGTTGGATGCAAATTTTTTGGCAAAGGTCACAGACATCTTGATTCTTAAATGGTTTACCATTGTCTATGATAATGGAAGAGGGAATACCATAGTGACAAATGATATGGTGAAGGATAAATTTCACAATTTGCTTTCTTGTGGTGTATGTCAATGAAATGGCCTCTACCCACTTGGTGAAATATTCAATGGCAGTGATGATGAATTGGTAGCCATTTATTGAGGAAGGGAAAATTTTCCAATGAGGTCTAGTATCCAATGTGAAAAAGGTCATGGAGTTACAATCGGTTGAAGCCCTTGTGATGGTGTGTGGATCAATTCACCATGTTGTTGGCATGGGTGACATGTCTTAACAAATTGATGCACATCTTACTCCATTGTTGGCCAATAATATCCCGTTTTAAGAAATATTTTGACAAGGTTAGGAAAACTGGAGTGGGCCTCACAAATTCCCTCATGTACCTCACATAAAGTAGTTTGTGCCTTCTATGTCTAAGCACTTCAAGAGGGTTCCTTCAAATTTCCTTCAATATAATATATTTCCCAACATGGTGAAGCGAGATGACTTGCGAATAAAAGATTGGCATTGTGAAGTGCATAGGTTAGGTGGAAGGATGTTATCATGAAGGAAGTTATAGATATCGTGATACCATGGGGATTTGGGACCAACAAACTCACATACAAGTTCAATTTTGGTAGCGTCTTAGGCATGAATCAATAATTTTTCTACTAGAAATTCACATTGTTGGTTGTTCTAAAGCATGTCTAGTAAGGATCCAATTGTTGCCATGTAATTTATTGCTTTGTTTCTCAAATGAGGGACTTGATCAAAATTAATTTGCAATAAATACTGCTTAAAGATATTCACCATTCTTTTGTATGGAAGTAGTTTATCATCTTTTGTTTGATATTTTTCATTCACTTTTTTGATAGCCAAATTGAATCTCCATAAACCTATAACTCTGTGATCTTCTATGGGATAGCTAATCTAAGTCCTGTTATCAATGCTTCATATTCAAAATTATTATTTGTGTAGGGGAACACAATGCAATAAGGTTTTAGAATGCAATCGCCTTGGGGAGCTACAAACAATATCCCTACCCTCAAACCATGTTGAGTGAAGGATCCATCAAAATATAGTTTCCACCATGCATCCTCGGCAAGAGAAAAGATACCCTCATCTAGAATTCATTAAGTGGGTGATTATCCATCAAAGGTGCATCTGCAAGTTGATCAACTACTATTTGTTCTTTCATAGCCTTTCGGTTTACATATTTGATTCCAAATTCACTAAGAATCATTACCCATTTTTCCATACATCTTGTGAGAGTAGCTTTTTATAAGAGATACTTAAGTGGGTCAACTTTTGATATGATCTTGGTCTTATGATTGAGTATGTAGTGTCTTAACTTCTTAGCACAAAACAAAACTGCGAGGCATGCTTGCTCAATTGCATTATAATTTAGTTCATAACCCACTAAGGTATGAGAGATGCAATAGATATATATCTCTTTTCCATTTTCATCGTGTTGTGCTAATAATGCCCCCAGTGCCACTATTGTAGCTTAAACATATAATACAAGTGGTTTATTTGGATTTGGAGACATGAGTACTAGGCAATGCAAAGAATGTTTTAAGATTTTGAAAGGCCTATTGATAATTATCATCCTATTTGAAGACCATGTTTTTACGCATGAGATGGGATAATGGTTGACATTTGTCGAAAAGTTGAGCTATGAAACATCTAATTGCTTGTAAATTCCCTTGGAGACTATGAAGTTGTTTAATATTCTTTGGTGGGGGCATGTTGACTATTGCTTTGACTTTTGTTGGATGAACTTTGATGCCTCTTCAAGATACAATGAATCCTTGGAGATTTCCAAATGTGACATTGAACACACATTTCTTCGGATTTAAACACAATTGATATTTCTCCAAGCAATCAAGGATTCACTCTAAGACTTGCACATGCCCTTCCCTTGTTTGAGATTTTTCCAAAAGATCATCAACATAGTCTTCCATTATATCTAAAGCATGTCATGAAAGATCACGATCATAGCCCTTTGATATGTTTCTTTTGCATTCTTAAGTAAAAAGGGCATCACTTGTTAGAAAAATGTCATCCATGGAGTGAAAATGTAGTTTTATGTTGGTTCTCATCAAATATCTTTATATGATTATATCTCAAGAATCCATCCATTAGTGACATTTTATTTCTCGTTGTTAGATCAACAATGATATCAATATTGGGCAATGCAAAAAAATCTTTTGGACATACTTTATTAATATCTCAAAAATCTATACATATTCAGACGCCCTAGCGTGTTTCGAGATTGGTATGGTGTCAGAAACCTACTTAGCATAGTCAATGGGGTGAATGAATCCCAAGTCTAGGAGTTTTTGCAATTCAACTTTTACAAGAAGGGTGATATGTGGATGCATTTTTTGTAACTTTTTCTTGATTGGTGTAGCATAGAGATATATTGCCAAATGATGTATGACTAGGGATGGATCAAGTCTTGGAATATCGGAATAAGACCAAAAAAGTTCTTAAATTTTCTTCTAAGAAAATTTTATGTCTTGATTCTCCTCTTCTGTTAATGATATGACTATCAGAGTGATCTTTAGTGCTTCTTCATTTCCTAAGTTAGCTTTTATCATTTTTTCAACCAATATGGTAGATGTCTCCTGATAATGAGGGATTGAGTCAAGTGCCTCATCTTTTAGCATCTCAGAGAGGTTTTCACTAGAAGATACATCTTTTTTTTTTTACTTTTGTTTGGTCCAAAAGTGCCTTATCAAGGTTTTCACTAAGGGACCTTTCTTTCTTATTTTTCTCTTTTATATTTATATGACTAATGTAAGAGACATGTTCCTCAAAATATGCATCCTTGTGTAATTCAATGTCAAATATTTCCTTATGATCTCCTATAGGTATGTGTTCTCGGACTCCAATAAGCTCGAAAGTTGCTTCATCATTCTAAAATGCATTGAGCATAGGAGGTCCTTGTTGGTCCCAGACTACACATTCAAGATAGATAAGTGGAGCATCAATAGAATTGAATGGTGTTATGGTATTAATTCTTGTGTCATTGAAGAGATTGGAAATATGTTCGAAAGATTATTATTAGGTTCCCTCATTGGTACAGTTAACAACAATAGAGACCTTAGTTGCTTTAGTGAGGACATACTTGGGTTCATGAGATACCATTTTAGATGATCCATATCCAAGTCCTTGGTAACCCATATTATCTTTAGGTTGTATTGGTTCCATTATTCCTTGCTCATTTATCCATAACCATTTTCCTTTATATCCCATGTTCTTGCACATACTATGACCCTTGGGGTATTGTTCTATTTGCGATGTAGACATTTTTGTTCATTTTCATCCTTCTAGAGCCATCAAGATAGTTTTTCTTTAATATTCTCTTTGTCCAAGAGTCCCCAACGTTTGAAGCTTGGGAAAGTTACCTTTGGTTATGTTTTGAGGAGCCTTATCTGACCATGGGACTTAGGTGAGAGTGGAAGTTTTCCTATGCAAAAATAATCTTGTAGTCCATACTCCCTACACCCTTCGTCAATAATCTTGGCCTTGATCTCAAGGATGGTGTGTGAGGTGGATGTAGTTTTAAGTGAGGATGGGTCTATGCAAGATGGAGAAGTTGATGCTACAACATTTATCAAAAAATGGTGAGAATGGTTATAACTTTCTTCTAGGAATTTAAAATATTGGAAAGGTTGAAGTTTTGTAGGGATAGTGACGTTATAAAAAAAATGATGCATTGGTGGTAAGTGGAAGGGATAGCTTGCATGGCATGTATTCATGATTGTCCTAGAAGAATTTTGTAGGGGAGATCAAGGTCCAAGATCTCATATGTGGTCTCCATAGTAGCTGGTCTGACTTGTATAGGTAACTTTATGGTTCTAGATGACTTGTTCTTGACATCATCATAAGACTTAATGGCAATTTTATTTTGAGGGTTGATGATGCCTTCTGAATATCCCAATTGATTTATTAATTTTGAAGTGCATAAATTAAGTTCAGATCCACCATCTATTAGGACATGATTGATCTCTTTTTGTGGATAAGGGCTTTGATATGAAGTGCTTTATAATGGGGGATATTGATATGTAGGTCTTTATCCATAAATGCTAGGTGATGTGTGGAAGAGAGGTGTCCTATCATGGCCTGAAATTGGTGAACATTAATGTCACTTGGGACATGAGACTCTTGCAAATTTTTATCTAGGATTTCTTTATGTATGGGGGAGGCTCAAAGCAACTCCAAGATAGATATGTGGGCTAGTGTTTTCCTAGATGATCAGGGAGATTATACTTAGTTGATGTAGTTGGAGAGGAAGAGTAAGATGCCCCTTGGAGGGTTGCTTGACCATGACGTGTCGTGTTAGTATAGTTGGCTGCTTTGATGGTCATGGTAGCTACTTGATCATGACATTCCTTTATATATCCTATGACAAAATCATATGATAGGGTGTGAATGGTATTGGTATATGTGTAAGAAATTGCCTTGTTGGACTTTGAAGCTTTCCCTTCATTGTGCGGAGGAAAAGGTTGTGTATATATTCCTAGTTGCTCATTAGGAGAAGTGTGTTATTGAGCTTTAATAGTTACTTCTCCTATATTAGTTGTATTGAATATGATTTTTTAATTTCACGCATTTGGATTATAATGACCTTTAATCCTATGGTATTCACAATATTCATTATTTTTTTACCATGCAGGCTTTGGTTGAATTTCATTGAGTGGTTTGGTCATGGGGAACTTGATTAGGTTAGCATGTGCAATTTCATAAAATACAACCTCTATGGATTCTCACAAAGGAGTATATTTGCATTAGGGTTGATTATTTTGCATAGGTTTTCCTTGTGGTATAATGATAGTGTTTGAAATAGTTTGATGTTGTGAATTATTTTGATCATGTGACATGATGTTGGTTTTATGTTTTGAACATGTTTATTATCAGTTACACCATCATTTACAATATTTTTAGTTTTGGACCAAAATTGAGACTTATCTTTGGATTGTTTGTTATTTTCTTTATGGTCCTTGTAAATTTTAACCAATCCCTTGGCAATGAGGACCTTTTGTATTGTTAATCCTTTATCAATTATTTCATCAAAGGAATTTGCACATTAAAGTTGCAAATGGAAGCCCATTTCTTGATTTAAGTTTTAAACAAATATAGTCACTAGTTGTTTCTCAAGCATGTGCCAAGGGAATCAACTGGCAAGGTGTCTCCAACGTTGTAAAAAGGTTGCAAAAATGTCCCCATTCTTTTTCTTGGTGTTACATAAGTCCAAAATTGTAACCTCATGTTCAATATTGTATGGAAAGTGTGCAAAAAATATTTCAACTAGATATGCGAATGTGAAGATTGAACCATGGGGAAGGTGTGTGAACCATTCTAAAGCTTGTCCCCCTAGACTTCTAGGAAATAATCTAATGAGATACACATCATTGTAAGAAACCTCTTGACATGTTATGTGAAATTCTTTAATGTGTGTAGACACTCAAAATTGTCCTAATTAAATAATGATGCAAGTAGGGACTCAAATCCTCACAAACTCACCATAACAAATAAATCAACTTAGAAAATGCTTGACAATGCGACAAAAAATTACAAGAAAAGATTTCAATTCCTCATTCAAAATCAATATATCAGAACTTACATTCATTTGCAGCCAAGAGGACTGATGAAATTATTTACAAAACTTATTCAAATCTAACATGAGACAACCAAGAGCAAACACATAAATATCTCCTTCAAACTATCTTCTTTCTCATAACTCTAGCTCCTGCAACTTGCAACCTACAAATGGAAACCATTGTTGCAATAAATCCATAGATTCACCAACTATTTGATATTGCACAAACATCCTTAGACCCGCAAAAAAATTCCCCTCATATCCTGTCCCAAAATATGCTACACCCCAAAATCTTCTTTTCAACAATGAACCACCAAAAACCACCACAAGAATTCCCCCTAAAAAAAACAATCCCCCAAAACTCCAGCAATATCCCCCACTCAAAATCCCACATCCATCTTTTGCAAAACTTAGATAATGGAATCAAATGTTATTCTCTAACTCTCCAATGCATGTTGATTCCATTCCCCGCTAGGCAGGCCACCATCAACTGACTTTGTCAACCGTTGCCACTATCAACCAACATTGTCAACCATCAATTCTCCATTTTGAATATGCCAATTCAAATTTGCAATTCCACTTTGCTTGGGAACGTCTGAAGCATGATGCTAAATAATTACAAAGTCAAATATTCCTCTACTCCCAAAATACAATGCCCATTTTGCCTTTTTTGACAATTAAATTAAAATAATATTCAATCTGGCACACCTTTCAAGGTGAAATTCAAACCAAACTAAGTTCAAATTTTTAAATTTGATTTTTAGACTCAACAATATTAAAATCACACCAAAATATCCATCAAAATTAATCCACAACAAAAATTGAACAAAAATAACTTTGCTAGATGGTTGGCACCCCGGATGCCCTTGCATCAGAGATAGTGGGCAAGAAGTTTGTGAGAATACACTCACAAATGTGGAGTTGAATGGTAGGACTATCCTTTCATATTGCAATAAATCTATAGCGAACTCCATCACTAAAATATGTGCACCAAAAAGCTTCTCTTTTTCCTCTTTTTCTAGCATCTTATTGAAACAAGATTCACACTCCTCCAACAAATCTACACTTCATTATTCTCTCCTCTCATGGAATCATGTCCACCATGAACTGACCACCTCCACCAATGGCTCTCTCTTTTCTTCTTCCAACTACTCACTCTTCTGTTCTCCTCTTTCGTGGGATGCGACCCACCACAGACAAACCATCTCCACCAGATTTCTCTTGTAGCATCCTCTATAGCTTCTACATATAAATATGCTACATCCACACACCAATTTTCAACTACATAATCTCTCTTTCTATCTTCTTGCACTAACTCCTTATACAAATTCACATCAACTTTTTCATCACACAATGTAGAAAAATCAAAATTTACCTCTACATCAATTTGATGCTTCATGTCCACCAACATGTCTTCATTATACTCTTTGCTGCAAATTTTACCTCATCATCTACTATTGCAATTTATTTCATTGGGTGTGCACTTTCATTCTTCTCAAGGTTCTTTTTCGATTTGAACATCTCCTCTATCTTCATGATCACCTCTGCAAGCAACGAATCCTCCTCATCAGGCTCTCTATCAAACATAGGGCCTCTATAAATCTATGTATTATCATCTCCACTCCTTTCCTCTTTCATGTCTTCTGAAAGACATGCTTTAGACACAAGTCTTTTCTTCTCCTCGTTCTTGGCAATCTCTCCACACTGCAAGGTTTCCAACCTATCCAATCTCACATTTATATCAACCATCATCCAAAAAATCTCTCTTTTGATACTTCCTCCATCCATCCCATATCACAGGTTTCTTCCTTACGGATATCTTCATCTTATCTATTGCAATATTTCACCATCACCTCATGCTCTACAATCCATAAAACACTTTTCTTCACAGCTTCCTAGCTCTCAATTGCTTAGGGATTCTCTCTACCAACAACAATTCTCTCGAGCTCTTCTCTACCGCCTTCTCTACTCTACCCACCGGTCCTAGCATATACTACCTCACATTCAACGCTCTGCCTATGCACTCAGAACCTCTGGCTTTGATACCATCTAATGCAAGGAGGTACTCAATCGCTCACTCAAAAACTCACCACAACAAATAAATCAACTCAAAAAATGCTTGACAATGTGAATAAAATTTGCAAGAAAAGATTTCAATTCCTCATTCAAACTTAATATATCAGAAATTACATTCATTTGCAGCCAAGAGGACAGATGAAATTATTTACAAAACTTATTCAAATATGATATGAGACAACCAAGAGCAAACACATAAATATCTCCTTCAAACTATCTTCTTTCTCATAACTCTAGCTCCTGCAACCTGCAACTGGAAGCCATTGTTGCAATAAAACCATGGATTGACCAACTGTTTGCTATTGCACAAACTCCTCAAACCTACAATGAAATTATCCCCATCTCCTCTCCCCAAATATGCTACACCCAAAATATTCTTTTCAACTATCAGCCACCAAAGACCACCACTAGAATCCGCCCCCCCCCAAAAAAAAAAATTCCCCTAAAAATCCAATAGTAACCCCCACTTTGAATGCCATGTCCCTCTTCCTCAAAAATTAGATAATGGTTTCAAATGTCATTCTCTAACTCTCGAATGCATGCTAGTTCCATTCTTAGCTAGGCATGCCACCATCAACCGACCCGTCAACCGTCAGCCACTATAGTTGACAATGTCAGTCATCAATTCTCCATTTTGAAATTGCCAATTCAATTTTGCAACTCCACTCAGCTCGGGAGTCCAAATCTTGCCTGAAGCATGATGCTAAATAATTACAAAGTCAAATATTCCTCTACTTCCAAAATCCAATGCCCATCTTGCCTTTTTTGGCAATTAAATTAAAATAATATTCAATCCAACATACCTCTCAAGGTGAAATTCAAACCAAAATAAGTCCAACTTATTAAATCTAATCTTTGGACTCAACAATATTAAAATCACACCAAAATATGCATCAAAATTAATCCACAACAAAAAATGAGATGGCTGGCACTTGGGATGCCCCTGCATCAAATAATCTTATTATTTAATTAAATTAACCTCTTTGCTCTAAGATTTCTTCTTATTCATATATTTAAATAATTTTCATTATTCCAAATTTTCCTCTAAGGTTAATTATTCATCCAACTATAACCATAAACCCAACCTTAACACTAAACCCTAACCCTAATCATAATAATAAATCTAATCCAAACCCTAACCTAAATGCTAACCCTCACCATGATATAAACCCTAAGCCTAAATGCTAACTCTAATCATAACCCTAAATATATTAATTTATTCAATGTGTTACACACGTCGTGACTACTACTAGAAAATATATAACCTATATATAAAATATGTCGAGATGTCTCGAGGCATTTAATTTTTTCATCATTCAACTTTAATAAAAATTAAAGTTGACGTATTTTATATGTAGGTTATATATTTGCTAGTTTAACCTCTAATCTTATTCATAATTAAATAAATATTTTTGTTTACTTAATTAACTAACATCTAATATTCTTCATAAATAAATAAATAAATTTATTTATTTAATTAACTAATTTTCTAAATTCTTCCATAATTAAATGAATATTTCTATTTATTTAATTAATCATGTGGGAACAAATAAATAAATGAATTTTATTTATTTATTTAACTTACCTTCTTTTTTCAATGTTTCCATCTTTTACTCTTAGTCAACTTTCTTTCATTTTTGGAATCTAAATCTTTTCTAATTCTTCAACTTTCCTCCATCTTGGAAAAATCTTTAGTTAATAAAGCATGAAATTAGAAATTCTGCACAATTATCCACCATTTTAATTAGATAATTCATTATTATCTCTTCTTCAATTAAAATGGTAACTTTCCCATTCTTTCTCATAGTCTCATCCGTTGATTTTTCCTTTCAATCCTAATCATCGCTTTTCTATCGAATCCTCTATAAATACAACAATTCATCACTTTTTACAGGCTAACAATTATCTTCGAACTTTCACGTTACTATTTTCTTCAGTCATTTGATTTATGCACTCCAAAAACTGAGAGCAACATATCAAAAGGATTTAAAAGTGAAGGAGAGAAGAGCAATGGAGGTCAACCAATGATGGCATAAAGGTATACTTTGCATTGTTTGTTTATATTCAATTTCCTTTATGTTGATTTGTGCTTCTTTGTGTTGGATTTGATTTTATAAGCTTACTTCTAAAAGTTTGGTGGTTTCTATTAAGGATTTAAGCTTCACCAATCGAATTTTCAGATCCATACATTTGGTGAACCCGATGTGAACAACATTTTCTTTTTGGCTAACCTTCTTGTGCACAAGTTTCTAGTGTTCATGTTTTGTAGGTTGTAGATACTTTCAAGAGGCTATAAAAATAAAAAAAATTAGGGGTTGTTTGAGGGAATACAGACATCACGGTTGCGTTTGGAAGCACTGAGCCATGAATTTTCATATATTATACCTCATATTTTGGTGAAAAATAACATTTTAAACTTAAAAAATGTGATTTGCAGGCTCTTTCTTTGTTAATCCGTATATTGTATGGATTTGCACTTTTTGATTGCAATTTTTATTGTTGTATAATTTTAAATTGTACTAATAATGAATTCTATTTCATTTGCTGGTTTAAAAATCAATTCACAAAATTTGAATCATTTGGTGAGAGTGTTTATTCATCTTTTTCACAATTTCTGAAAATACTAACCTGCAATAAAATGGATGTAACTTTCAAACCACTAATTGGATTTTCAAGTTTATGTAGGCATTGGAAAGCTGCTTCTAATGTGCATGTTGTGGATCATACCATTTCTTCATACCATAAATAAAAAATCAGGTATAGTCATGTAAATTGAATGTTTTAATTTTAAACTTCAAATAAGAACACACAAACTTGTTTTTTTTTTTTTAAATCATAAAATTTTCAAAAGATTTTTTATTACTATTCTTGGTTTTTTGATTTGAATCTTTTTAAAGTGTCTTCACTAATCATTTGGCACAACATCTTTTCGAGAGCTAAAGATAAAAAATGAAACTTCTAACAAAAATGGTTTTGCAACACATTGTCAAAGCTATTATTTAAATTACTAATCTAATTGTTGGAGGACGTTGCCGAAGGTTCATTCTAGAATACTAACTGGTTTATTGTAGGATCTATTGTAAAAGAATCAATTTGAAGTGTTGTGTCTTTGATTTTTGGATTAAATCATATTTAGATTAGTGGTTGCAAACACATCCTGTCTACCTTAGGTTGACGATCTATTCACCTCAAGGAATGCCTTCAGGTCTTGCAAACTCGCTCTGATACCACTTGGTGCAGTCATAGATGTAGGGTTCAAAAAGAATAGTCCAAACCATGCAACCAAGAGTCAACATAATGAAAATAGCACAAGAAAATGATCTGCAAAGATGAATCTTTATTGAATTGGTAATCTTACATGCAACATATGCCTCATTGGCCAATATCCAGGGATCACAGGCTTGCCATAATGGCATTGAACATTACAATTGGCCAAAGGTCTTATTACATTCCCCTGAAGGGCGAAAATGTGAAGTCTGATTAATCATGAACTACTAACTGATATGAATGAATCCTAAATGATTACAAATGATTATAAATATGCTTCTTAAGCTCCAACACAGGTTTGCGTTAGCTACAAGGGTTCATAACCCGATGAATGATCACATATGAATGTCAACCTCAAAATGTGAAAAGATAACTCCTCGTGAAATGAAATAACTTGCAAATCTCTAGGATAGGTCCCAATGAACCCAAGATGCTTGTATGGTGTCCCAATAGGCTCCACACAATCTGGAATAGGTCCGCACTAATAAATCTAGACCATGTCGGCCCCAAATGGTTTGACTAGTAACTATAGTGAAATTATGAGAGCGATTAACTTGCAATAGACAAATGCAAAATGATCTGAAATATGGATAATGAGGTAATGTCCAAGTGTAGATGCTATATCCTACTTCATGAGCTGAGAAATAATAATGTGGTAAAATGTGGAATGCAAAGTTGAAACTGCTACTAAATGCAATGCAAGAAAATAATTGTTTTTGGTTGATACAGGATTGCTTTACAACCAGGGATGCTCCTACATCATGTTGTTGGTTTAATAAGCAACCACATTCCACCAATAAATCCATCATACATAACAAAGAGCACATCAAGTGGAGAATTGGGTGCACTCCATTTTTTCTCAATTGGAGGCAGGGCTTAAATTTGATGGTCGACCTTGCCTATCAACAATTTTTTTAATGGCGTTTATCTATTCAAAGGTGCCCTTAAAACATTATGATATACCTTAATGTAAGTAAAATTATATATAAATCAAATATATATATCATTATAATTCTATATAAATTTTGACAGTCTATCCAAAATCTCTCCTTTCATCTGATACAATCTTCTTAAAATTTTGATTGTATTTTACGGAAAAAATCTCTAAATACGGTCATACGACCATCAAATTTAAGCCCTGATTGGAGGAACAAAGAAGAAAAAAGGTAAACGGTTCCACTATTGCTTTGAATCATAATGTTTCATCCATTATTTTTTCTCGTCTTAGGACTTAATAGAATATTCTAGTGATTGAAAGTATTTTAAACTTATGGAAAGTTATAATGTGATGCCCTAATTACTCCAATGATTGGAGTGTTGATATTCACTTGTAATATATTGTTGATATGATTTGTTTAGCTGATTTGTTGAGTTTCAGTATGTTTCAACAATTAAAAACATGAATAGTATTAATCTTAGAGAGTGTGATTACTTAGGGGGTACTTTCAAATTTACATGTTAGAAGTGTATATTTTAAATGCTATTGGAAAAAAATTGGTCTATGTGGAAGCTAAGGTTACATCTCTTTCTAATGTTATCAAGCTGGTTGAGCATCATAAGATGATGACTAAGGAAAATTATATCCTAGATTTTGTGAAGAATCATTTGACTCCTCATTTTAAAGAAGAATACTACAAAGGAGATGCACAAAGACACAATATCCACCTACCTAATATGTTGCTAAAGAACAAGCTAAGTGCCACATGTATAACTGACATAGACATAATAGGCATGTACCTAAGGAAGATGACAATTTCATGATCAACTTGTTGCTAAAGAACAAGCTAAGTGCCACATATATAACTGATAGACATAATACTTTAAAAATCTTTTACAAAAATTTATTAGATGTAACCTAAATCTAAACCAAACCACATAAATTTTTGGTATTGATTTCAACTTTCTATTAAAGAAAACATTTATTAGATGCAATCTAAATCTAAACCAAGTACTACATTAACAAAAACATTTAGGTTATATCAAATTTAAGTTTGACAAGGAAAAAGTACATTGCAAAGAACATTTATAATATAATTTTTAATTTGACTTGTATATTGGAGAAGATCCAAACAATACTATTATATAAATTAATTTATTTTATTTTAAAATTTAAAATTATATTTTACAATAGTAATAAGAGGTGGAGTGTAATGGTGGGAGTGGGTTATCGAAAACTCTTATATTTTACCTTAAATTTGAAAGCCATTTACACTTCAAAATAATACTTTTTAATAATAAAATAATATTTTCAAAATAACTCTCAATTGATATCTCTCCACATTTTTTTAAATAAATGTATTTAAGATATCTACACTAATTTATTTTATCCTACAATCAAAATTTTGTAAGAATCACATAAAACACTTTATTTATAGAAATCATAATAAGACTATTTGTGCTTTCTTCACCTACTTAAAACACAGATGTTCTGACATCTAAAAGATGATATTTTGAAGCACAATCTTGCTCTGTTTAATTAGCTTCAAAGAGCTTTAAAAAATAAATATCATATCTTTTAACTTTGAACTCAATTTAAGTAATCTTAGAAACATAAATAGCTTCTTAGTATAACAAATGAGATACCGCAAACCTCTTATGAAATTTAACTACTTACTTTGGCTCAGATGATGTTTCTGCATATGCATTAATCTTGTGCACTTACTGCAGACAACCACCAGTATGCCATGTCACACACAAGGACAACTGCTTGGAACACACAGAATTGCATGGATTATAATTTTCTTTGTGTAAACGGTACAAGAATTTCAAAGTATTAGTGCCATTCATTTTTTTCAGCCTTAGATAGCCCCAAGTGCATGAAGTAGAATGCACACTTGCCTGAATCCATCTCACAAGTTTTGGCCCTCCAATTGTGATGTCATAGTTCTTAAATGTGGGGAACACAATCTAAAATCTTTAAAAAAATTGATAACATGAAAGGTCAACCTGCATAAATTTCATGCAACATCTCATAAATTTCAAACATTAGCTACAACTACTGCACCCCTTTAAAAATCGGTGGACTGGCATATGGGTTATATCTGAGACATGTCTGTGTCTGGCATATGGAATCAACAGAAATGGTATGAACCTGCAAACCCTGGGGGAGCTCTAAAAAGAATTACACCTAAATGCTGGACAATGAAAGACATTGACCCTCCACCGAAAAAACTGTCAGTAGCTTGGCATCATCCCCAAAGGTCTTGTCGCAAAGCTCCCTAATTTCTTACACCACCTCAACCTCTATAAAGCAGTTTTAACTTATTTGCTGAGGTACGACCAAATTCCAAATCAAATATGATTTTCTTCTCTCAAACTCAATTTCAAATTCACTGTCAATGATATATTGGTTGGAAGTTATATAGTCAAAGATAGTTTTATGACAGTTCTATTGATTGATGGTATATTCAAGATATTTTTCTGACAGTCCTATTGATTGATGGTACAGTTTTATTGATCTCCACCTTTGATCTATGTATTTCATCTAGTGGTCCTCATTAGGGGAATGCTTATAAGCGTAATTAAACTTTACAACAAGATTACTTGTTTCTCAAACATGACAAGATAATATAATGAGAAGCCACCAAGAGCTACAAGATCCTTGCAGGAGCTCCATGATACTCTGTCATGTTTCCAACAAGAAATCTCAGTGGTGATCAACACCACACAACCTTGTGAGACCTTGTGGTCCACCATTCTAAACTAAGATATGGCCACCACGGTTATCATACACATAAACACAACATACAAGATTGGCCACAAATACACATCAATGAATAAGGGTGTCTCAATACACAATTGGAGACAAATCATCCAATTAAATACAAGGAAGAAGAGAAGGTATGTGGAGGAGATGAGTGACATCCAACAACATTTCAAAGTACAATAAGGGAATATGAGACCTTACATGCTTCTAAGTAAGGTAGGGTTTCAAGAAAATGTGTTCGCCTCTTCTTTTCTTCAATTTCTCAAAAGAAAGATGCATAATGAAATGACAATCACTTTTTGCAATATAAGCCAAAACACAGAAACAAAATATCCATTTTCCTTTTCTTATTTTCACATTACCACCTTTTCACTTTGAGCTAATATCTAATAAAAGACATTTTAAACTTTTATTTAATCTTCTTTTATAATTCACTAACAAATGCCAAATAATTGCTTTTCAACTAAAAAATACAAGTCATAAAACTCAATATAACTTACCTAGTAAAATGTTTTTCTCCTTTCAAATATTATAATAGCATAATTAATATTTCAACAAGTCTCTTTAATAATTTGCAGATATCAAGAAAAATACACAAATAAAGCTAATTAAAGATCAACCAAGAGAAGGTGCATTTATAGGTCTAATCACATATGGGATGTAGAGTTGTGATTGATTCAAATTTTGGTTTCACAAGTTTCAACATCACATGTCGTATTACTCTACACTAAGTAATATTGGTTTACAAAATTAGACAAATCATGCACATTATCTTTAATTAACCATTATTAAGATTTCACCTATGTCTACACATTCAAGTCAAACAACATGTGTATCTATCCAATATATAATAATAGCTAAAACATAGTTTTAAATCAACCAGTTGACATATATAATCAATATTTACTATTAACATTTCAATTACAACTGTAGACACCTAAATTTGATTACATCCTAACGTCACCTAATTCATCAGGTACTTATATTCTCCTTCTAGTATTAATTAAATAAAATCAATTATTTAATTAATCTTCCCAATCATCTTTCTTGAATTAATTAAATAAATTCTATCTAATTAATTAATTAATTAATTAATTATCTCATCATTTAATTAAGTTTTCCTTTCATATCACCAATTCACATCCCAAATCCCCACCTCACACGAGTGCCTTGTAGCTTCTACCTTGTATCCAAATCCTTCATCCTCCAAATATTTGCAATAACACCCATTCCATTCATCCAACTATGATCAAGAAAACATGAACCAAAAATAAAAGGCATAAACAAAAAAAATAATTATTTATATCATGCTCTATTATCACCTTCAGTTGAGCCTAAGGGGCATGTGCACCCAAAATGAAAGACTCAGAAAGCCTCTCAAATACCTCTTGTTGCACACTAAGTATGGATTTTCTCAAGATTTTGGATGAGAGATAGATGGTATGTTGATTCTCACACTAGCAACACAGTCTTGCACATTCATAGGATGAGAGGGAGGATTAATCAATGAATATGATTAATTTTTGAGATCAACAATGGATATTGTTTGAGATGCTTGAAGCTATGAGAGACCTCCAAGTGGCACTTTTCAATTGGTGTAGAAAAAGAGATCTATAATTTGAGAACATTTTATGGTGGAGATCTTGAAAACTAATGGATAGTAAGGATAAAAAAGGACCTTTGTAGAAGACCAAAAAGTGTTTTTCTAGATTTATGTGAAGGTTCAATATCTTCTTGATAAATTAAATGGATGAGATTACATGAGAGAATTTTAAAGAGAAACAAGAAGAATGTGCCATGTACATATGCAAGTTAGACCATGGATTAAGCATGCATAGGAATGCACAAGTGGATTTTTTAGTTAACTAATTTATTTTAGCCAACTAATGCTTTGAGGGGAAATGTGAATTTAATTAAATAAATTTTATTTTATTATTTTTGTAAGCTTGGGATATGAAGGGTGAACTTTATTAACTAAATGATAATAATTTAATTAATAAATGCTAGGAAGTTGACAAGAAGAATTAATTAAATAATTGGTTTTATTTAATTAATGTTGGAAGGGGATATATATGAGACAAATTGGGTGTGATTATAATGTGAGATTTTAGGTGTCTACACCATCCACCAATCAAACAACATCAAATTCATGAATTTTCTTTAAGGAATCCTAGCAAAGGATCTTAAGAAAAAAACTCCTCTTAGCACCATCCTTCCTACAAGTCTACCTGTAGGCATCCAAATTTAATCACTTCCATATGATTAAAATTACTGCCTTTCCATCTATCGTATTAATATTAATTTATTAAATTAAATTAATATTACACCTTTTGTCTCATACCGATAAAGTATTTAATTTAATAATTAATGCTTTGTCTTTTACCTTATTCCTCTCTAAATTAAATAAATACACTAATTTATTTAATTTAGTCATTCTTCCTTTTTAAAAATCAATTTAAAATTCCCCACTTTCTCTCTCCTTGTCACATCCTCCATAATCTCACCCTAATCTGAATTAATTTAATTAATTCGGTTAAGTGATGTGCATCCCTCTTAATCGAGATTAATAAATACATCCTCCCAAATTTGCTACTCTGCCTCTAATCTTCTCAGCACTAGCCTAATCCAATGTTTGTACCAACCCACCAAAGTTACACTAAATTTAGTACCATGCTGTCACTAATTCTTCCATTTTTCCTTCTTTTTTATCATCAATTCTCTTCCATGTGAATTTTAATTCACATTATTTGCCCTAGATTCCTCTCCTTTAAATGTGAATTTTTAATTCACATTCCATTCTTCCAAGGCTTTTAGAACCTTGGACTTGTCACAATCTCCACATGTGACCAAGTCCCACCTTTTTTGAGCCCACCTTTTACCCTCTTCTAGATCATCCTAGGAATGTGGAATTTTAATCTACATTTATCCCCCCAACCACCTTTCCTTTTCCATGTAGATTTTGAGGAATTCTAAAAATTCCTCAAATGTCCCTTTCACTCCCACTTGGGGACAAGAAATCCCTTTTTGTGGAAATCCTCTCATCCCCCAAGGTGCATGTCCTTTTCCACCTCATGTACCTTTTTGACAACTCATTTCCATCTCATCCTCCCTTGGCCACTTCACCCTCCACATGTCAAGATGTGAGGGCTTGTGGGTTCTCAACCCACCATAGCCCTTCATCTTGACCTTGTTGGATCAATCTTGACCCTTGAATAGAGAATTCAAGGACCTCTATAAATACCCCCTCTCAATAAGCATTTACAACACTTTGCATTTTGATAACTACATGCTGTCCATTTGAATCCTCAAGCCTTTTCAATCATTCAACCATCTTTGTTAATCATCATACATATAGAATCTTGTATCTTAGTCACTCAATCCATCATCTAAGGAGCACACACTCCATTCCAATCAAGGGCCAATCAAGGAGAAATCAACAGCAAGGAAGGTGATATCGTTTCTATTTTGTTTATCCATTTCCTTTCTTATTCTATCTCTCTTTTGGCTAATCTTGAGGTGTCCTTGATATATTGTTTTTCATATTTCTTAGTTGTTTTGCTCATTTAGAGAAGTGCAAATATCAGGGTATACACTACCTATGTGGGAAAACAAGTAGTAACCTTTTCACAAGTCCAACCAAAGCATCAAGTCCAAAATCCATATATGTCAAATACCCCTTACCAACCCATGTGCAAAACTCCAAGAGTCCATCCATGTATTAATCACTAGCAAAGTAAAAAACTACTCCTCCCTCATGTCATACAAACAAATCTAGATATGGCAAGAGATTGTTCTAAAGAATTCCCAAACATATCCCCACCTAAACCAAAGTCCAACCATCCAAGCTAACCCCTTTCACAACTCCATACCTCTCAAGATCAAAGCACCCATATCAAGCCCATCCCTAAACGATAATCATATCACCTTGGAACTTCACCACCTTTATCTATTCTAGTTTCTCACCATTGAGGAAACTATAATTACCACAAACCCCTACCCATATAAAAATGAATTCTAGTCTTGTTTCCAAATCAATGAGTATCACATTAAAAATTAGATTTTTCAGAGTATGAACTATAAAGGTAGATGATTAGGCCTTCATTAGAAAAGAATCTTGGATCCCATACAAATCAAATCAAGCCTAAAAGTGATGAGGAAGGCTAGTCATTTTCAAGGTCAAGGGTCAAGGTTCAAGAATCCAAAAATAAGTGAGGAAAGTGAGTGACATAGAATGTATGCCTCCCTTAAAGTGGATCGTGAAAAAAGATGCTAATCAAAGAGAACTAATCATTTTAAGGATAATGGTTAAAGGAAAAAGGAGAAAGAGGATAATTGCTAAGGATTTTGATGAGATAAGTGGAAAAAATGATAAGATAAAAGAGAGTTGAAGACTTAGATCATGCCCCTAAGTGATGGTAAGAAAATATAGTGATAATTAAGATATCATGATTCCCTCTAGATTTAAATAAGTGTGATGTAAAAGTAAAAAGACAGAAGAAGATGAAGTTGTGAGATAAGGTATATTAGAGGTTGGATAATAAAAGATAACATAGGTAGGGGTGGTAAGTATAATGAGTTAAATGTTAGATTCCACAAGAACTGAGAACCGAGCTAGGATCTGATGCCGGTCGTAGATCACATGAAACTTCACTCAACAGATGATCGAAGATCAAAATAGCGAAATGAAGATAAATTTGAAATGAGAGAAAAATAGAGACAAGGCAAGAGAAAATGTAGAATAATCTCAATACTCTCACCAATCTATCACCGAACTAGCCGAACTAGTAAAGGTGAGAGGAGAGTGCTCAATATATAGAAAAATAAGGGCAAATACATCCAAGAGGTGCATTAACTCCTACTACCCATAAAAGGTGGGAGGTTATCACCTACTTGGTAAATGAAAAAACATGTGGCATAACGTCCTTAGGTGAAGACAAAAAGGAGGTGGCACATAAAGCCAAAAGAGGGTGAGAAACCTAACTACCCTATAACCTACCTAGGTAAAAATAGAAAAATTGGTTATGAGAAGTGGCACAACAAGCCAAAAGAGGATATGTAACTCAACTACCCATGTGTGGGGAGAGAGTTACACATGTAGCTGATGTATTTTTCCATGTTTCCTCATATTAACCACTCCTAATAAACCTAAGCAAGCTTAAATAATATGTGTAGGAAAAAATAAATACCCCTAACATAAGGAAAATAAAAAACCTACACTAACATTAAAGGTAAGGAGAAGGATTTTGGTAACAACAAAATAATGATATGTATTAGTAGAAGTTCAATATAGATGAGACTCGAGGGATTAATTAAAACATACTAGATCTCACAATCAAAATAAATACACACATTAAAAAATATATTTTATTATTTTTTATAAATTTTACAATTTTTTTTTTTTTTTTTGGGTCGGTACAATGATTATATTTTATTAATAAAAGTAACAAAAAGATTACATCGACTGTTTCAGGATACCCTTATGAGATTAGCGTCCACTGCTCTAGCCATACTATCGGCGAGCACTAACGAGGCAAAACAAAAAACTACCATCCCCGTCTTACAAACATAGAGAACGCCATAAGAGGCTTTTCAAGAGAAGCTAACACCAACGCTGAAACCAGAAGCTACAGTATACTGCGCTCAAAGCACTAACTAGCAGAGACCAACAAACCCACACCAAAGACAAACCCCACCAGACCGAGAATGCAAGATACCAACGCTACCAACAAAACACCCCAAAAACAAAGAAGCACCAGAGTTTTGAAAGCAGAGTATTCTTCCCACGATTTCCAGAAAAACAAAAACCATACCAAGGATGCACCACCAGCCAAAAAACCACATACAACAATTAGCAAGGGAAAGTTATCTAGCGTTCCTTCCTCTTTTGCCACGGCCCCTGCCTCTGAAGCGTCTTCGCCTTGCTGAGCTACTTGGCTGGCCATTATTCATGCGTCGCTCTTCTTCTTCTTGTTGTCAAAGAACAAACTTTAAATGCTCCCACGCTGTGAAGATTGAGATCTTATACTCCTCCCTATCCACACGTTTCCTCCACCTCACAAATGGTAGTAACCCCTCCTCCGTCGCTTCATCCATGTCTTCGATACCTTCAGAAACATCATAACCCTGCCCAGGGACTGCCCATTCCACCAATGATTCCATTTTCCCCAAAAGTTCTTCATCAAAAAGAGAACTCATCACCCATTTGATTATCACTACCTCTTCATTCAATTCCATTCCCCAAGCAAATATCATCGAGGCAATGTCCGTATTCAGACGACCTCGATGTGTTGCTTCCATGAAGTGCGGTCCCAGAGTTTCCAAAACCGCTTCAATTATCTCATCCTGCGGGTTCTTTAGCAAATACCACAGCCGAAATTTTGAGACAGGACCGAAGAACCCCTGTTGTTGTAATTTTGTGTCGAAGCCATACATAGCTTCCATTTTTACAACATCACCCGCACTTCACCACACTGCCCACCGCCAAGAAAACCAGACAGAGGCCGAAAGGATAACCGAACAAGGCTTATGTAAAATAGACAAAGCTTTTGAAAGATGCCTCAAATTGATTTAAACATCCATCCCCTGACTCGAAAAACAACTTGCGCCACCCCTGCCCAGGCACGTACCGGAATATCATTAAATTCCTGTCCTTACCTTCATAGAAAACCTCAGGTGAAATTCGCCAACGCCGTCGCTGAGCCATTATCAAAACAAAAACATACGCCCACACTTCAACACCATTAAAACGCTCTGCCAAAGATTAATACCTTGTACCTTCAAGATATCGCATCCTTTTTTGATGTACATAAAAATCGATACGCCAACAATACAGAAGACCACTTGCCACGACATAAACCTAAACACCAGAGCAAAAACATAGGACAAGAAAGTTAAACCGAAAACTACTCCACGTGGCGGAAGTCTTCCCATCTTAATTCTCCGGTTTCTGCAAAAGAGATTGCCCACTTGGACAAAGCGTCAGCTTCACCATTACCCGCGTGCCGAATATGACTAATTTCAAAGTGATCAAAGGATTTTAAAGAATTTAAAATGGCACTAACAATTACTTGTAAATGGCAAGCCAGAGCTCCACCATTTACAATTGACTGAACAATTACCTGAGAATCGCCTTCCAGATGTAAGTTTTTAATTCCCAAAAGGAGAGCTAATTCAACAGCCAGGAGGGCTGCTTTTGCCTCCGCCTCATTATTAGAACCCTTTGTTTGTACATGCAATAAATTCATATGTTCTTTGGGTTATTTCTCTCCACCTTCTCTCTATTTTAAATTCTTCATCTCTTCTTTGTGAAATAACATTTTTCTAACCATTTAAATTGATCTCATTCAATGGAAGCTTAATCATTCCTTGATACGACCTTCAGTTCACAACATTTTAGTTTTTTCCATTCTTGAGGGAATTTAAACATTTAAGGGACACGTAGAGAATTGGCATGTATTAAGGCATTCAAAATGTTTGATAGTTGAAGGATCCCTGTGAAGTAGATCTTTATCATGTTGTGGGAAAATAGTTTATAAAAAGACATTTAGAGAACTACAAACTCCTCTAGTTTAGTGGTAAAGTTTTGCAACTTCATCTAAGTCCATCTTAAATCCTTCTTGTAGGGATTTGGTTCGAGAAAACATGAAACAAGTGAAATCAAGAGGTTTGGTTCCCCATCTAAATCCTATATTTTTATATTTAGTGCCTTTATGACTTGTGAAAATTAGGTTTTGAATAGGATAGAAAAGTGAAATTTGAGAAGCCTAGTTGGAGGGTATGGATAAGCATTGAGAAATTGTAAATGTGTAGTTCCACACTAGAAACCTACAAACCTTCATTGAATAGTTTCAAAATATTGTTGGAAATATGTGCCTCAATCCCACAAGCTGAAACCTCTGAAAGGGCCAAGTCGGTGTGACATCTTTTGTGTCTGGCCGACTAGTAGCTTGAATCTTGTTGAACAGTTCAGGTCGCTATGACCTTGCTTCAGTCTCACCGAATGATCCTATCGCTATGACATGTTGTGTTCGGTATGACCTCCTACCGAGTGGAGATCTCTGGCCGACAGGCCATTCATATCGTATATCGGGGAGACCCTTGGCCGAAAGGCTTACTTTGGTGTGAAGTCCCAGTGATAGCTAAAGTCTTGCCGACTGCGCTTTCTATTGAAGTCTTCAGGGAGAGTCTTGGGAGTTCGGTAAGAATTCTTATTGATAGGAATGTCTCGCGGATAGCATTTTTCTTGGTGTCTTCATTGTAACATGGAGGTTTCGCTATGATCTCTTGGCGACAGTTGGTTTGTCTCATCGACAGTATATACTTAGAGTAACATGCGATGGCTCGATAAGAAGTCTTACTGATGTGTGATGTCTTGCCGAACGGTTTTGCATTGAAGTCATCAGGATAACTAAAGGGGTCTCGGTGTGAAGTCTCAGCAACGAACGATAGTCTTGCCGACTGCTGATCACTTCAGAGAAAGTCTTAGAGCTCGGTGTGATGTCTTGGCGAAAGACGATTGTCTCACCGAATGGAAAACTCACGTCTGTGTGACTTTGAAGCTTCGGTATGATGTTTCACCAATAGCGGTAAGTCTTGGCGATAGCGATACATGTGATGATCGTCGCTATGAGGTCTTGGCTACATGGTGAAGTTTGAGTGATAGCTCTCTGGACTCGATGTAACATCTTGGTGATAAGGATGACTCTTGGCGACATCGATGGTGAAGTCTTTGGGCATCAGGGAGACACTTCTTGTGTCTCACTGACATGCCAACACAGGTTGATCACTTTGACCGAGAGAAGACCATCCTACGTGGTGAATCAATGGCCAATCAGAGGAGCTGAATGGGAACCGTTGGAAGACAGTTCATTGTGGCAGTTCTGAGAGGAAGCTCGATAGACAGGAACAACATGAATATAGTTTGGAGTTGCAGACTGTGACTGGTTCGATGGATTGAAAAATTGCTATGTGATTGTATGATCAGTGGATGAATTCTATTATGTGAAGACTGTAACATGAATGTTTTGTATCAAGTTTGTTCATGGTGAATGCTACTGTAAACTGACATCAGAAAGATAAGTTAGAACTTTGTTTGTAATCTTTATTACTGTAATACAAAGTGACTTCTCTTGGTGTGGTGGGTTTTTCTCCCGTAAGGGTTTTCCCACGTTTATCTGGTGTTCATATGTGTTTGTCTATTTCTTTGTTTCAGTAATCTCTTTCACGTGCATCTGAATTGGACTGTAATTATAAAATTTAAAGGTATCTCTGCATTCTTCCTTGAGTTTTTTGACGTTAGGAGAGTTGCTTCCGCATCTAGCTTTCCTTACAAATATTACAACCTTGGAGAAAATTTATTCCAAACTAGATAAAGAGTAAGGTCAGAATGTTTGGTTCCACACGACAACTTTTATTTTCCATACTTAGAGAAAATTTGAACCAAAAGACCTCCATAAGAAAATTAAAGTGTACATGAAAAAAGACCTAAAAGGTGACATCCAGTAGTAGACTAGAGTTTCACATCTAGTAGTGGGTTGAATTTTCACATCTTGTGGTAAATTAAAGTTTCACATTTGGTAGCAGACTAAAGTTCCACATCTAGTTCCATAGTAGACCAAAGTTTCACATACAATAGTGGAATGAAGTTTCACATCTCGAAGTAGACTAAAATTTCACATCTAAGAGTAGACTAAAGTCTCACATCCAAGAGTAGATTAAAGTTTCACATCTATTAACAAACCTAAATTTTGTACTTGCATAACAAGTAGTCAATTTTAGCCTATAGAATTAAACCAAATTGAAATATGAGGACCCTATTATACCTTTTACAGATTGGATTCATTGATTGAAAAACTTGAAACTCACAAAAAACAAGAGTACAACAACATTATCGGTAATGACATAGTGTGGTAGCTAAATTGTGGTGTTGTGATTCTTCCCACCAAGGTCTGAACCCCTAATTAGGTGTTATATATAAGTATTCATGTTGGGGATGAGGTCCCATATCTTTGGCCTCACTGGTTCATAGCTCCAACAAAAAGTGTTTACCCCTAATTTAAAAGAGAAGAGTACAAAAAAAATCAAGAAAATATTAAAAAATAAAACTTATAAATTTTTTTGAGATGCAAGATTGCTTGTGGACTTGAATGCTCTCACATTAGACACAGTAGGTGATGAGACCATAAATTATTTCATATTGAGCCAAATAAAATAACTCTTTCTTCTTAATAAACTAGTTTTGAAGTGGATATGAGTATGAATTGAAATATTTTTAGCTTGTTTAAGGTAGAATGTAAATTATATGTTCGATTTGTTTTTAGTACTCAATATGATTCAAACTAATTTTTAGCTTCTAACATTTCTCCATGAGTATGTGTAAGTTACTATAATATAAGTGAATAGAATATTAAATACTAGAACCCATGTCAAGCACATGGCTATGGAGATACTTGCAATAGAGTTTCATGGAACTTGAGAGATATGCACATGACTCTAGAGACATTTAAAGGCTTTGAAGATATTGTGAGAAGTTGCAACAAATTCCCCCAAACTACCAACACACACTCTAGAATTATTGCAAGGCTCATTGATCTTCAATCATTCCTAAACAATGGAAAAAGTATATATTCCATGCAAACTCCAAAGATATCTCATAATTTTCTGATTCCACATTGTTTTTTTCCACCAAAGCTAACTCTCACTACCACAAAAATTTAGTTCCACTACATGTCTTAATAAGAATTGCATGTTCTACATTATAATCAAGAATGATGTTATTGATAAACTAAAGAATAGTTCCTTGTCACATTGGAGCACTAGAATATTTCATAGAAAGAAAGACTAAAAGAAGAGAATAAGTCAAAAAAACATAGTTTTTGTAAAATAGAAATATCTCCCTTATTTTTTTTTATAAAATTCCAAACTTTAAAATAATTTGAAAATCTTGGAACAAGAGGAACAAAACCCAAAAATTAAATTTGTAGAAATTTATTAAGATGAATGAGTAGTTCATGAAAGAAATTCATTGATGTAAGTGTGGTGAGATAAATGAAATTGAGATTAGAGGAAATCATTGTAGTTTGTTGGGAATTTGAATAATGTCTCCCCAAAAATAGGATTTTACATCCACCTTCTCGGTAGATTGGTTGAGTACTTTAGGAATAAGTATTCTATAAATACATTATAGATAATCTATTAAAGGGGGGTGGGAAGTACAAGCTTGCTTAGTCCAAAGAAGAAGGTTAATTGTTTTTAGTTTCATTTCTTAGTTTATTTTCTAATACTTGTATTTCTATAATTTATATTTGCATGCAATTCTTAGAATAAATTTAATTTTAGCGAAGTTAAGACTTAATTTGTTTTGTGCATTTGTTATTAAATTTATTTATAAAAGATATTTTCATGCAAATTATTTACCCTCCCTCTTGTATATAGCTATGGACACTACCTTGGATTTCCAATTAAATTATGAGGACTATAAAGACCTTCATCATTTTGGGTTTTGTTGTTGGGGATATGTGTCATTAGGGAATTAAATGATGAGGAATACAATGGCCCTCATAATTTTTGGTGTTGATGTTGGGGATATGTTTCAACTATTATCCAATAGAATAATAGATAAATTAATTTTTATATTTTGAAAAAAATTGAGAAAAAATATACATTAAAAAATATAGTGAAGTTATTTTAATTCTACTCAAACTGGTTCATTTATTACCAGCTAATAAAACCTAACAGCTGCACTAGTATTGTTACCTCTAATAGGAACTTTAATAAGAGACATGATATTTCCATTATTTGGGTTAATAATGAACTTCTAGTTATAGCCACCTAGACATTTTTAGAACCAACATTTCAAATCACACTCTACTATCCATCATTAGGGAAAAAAACTTAGCATAGCTTGTAGATAATGCTCCTTAAAAAGGATGAGGAGGGAAGGAAAGGAGAATTGAGAATGATAAAAAAGGAGTCAACACACTCAAATAAGGGCTCACATGAAATACTCACTTCAAAATATATAAAAAATAAAATCAATATAATTTTAATATTTATACTTAGTATATGATTAGTATATTAATTTTAATGTTACATGATCTAATTTGATATATAATTTTAATTCAAATTAAATTGCTACTAAGTTGGTTTTTGTGGGGGCTACTAAAATGATTCCATTTAAAATCATAAGATAAGAAGTTGTTTATAGTGACAATAGGTCAAATTATATGTGCCATTGGAGTAGGTGGAATAGGACTTTCTCATAACATTCCAATTCAGAAGGGAAAATTGATTTGGTAGGCTTTTTATGTTTATTATTTTGAAGTTCTAGTTTTTAGCATAGATAAATAAAATAAGTTCCTCAAGAAATATTTGTCTCCCAAACCTCCCCCTAAAGAATAGATCCAAAGGACAAGATTGTTGCATGCAAAGAAGGTGAAATACCTCATCATCCTCTATTTTCAACTCTTGTGCAACCTCTTCAACTAAAGGACCATGACTCCAAGTCCTAACAAGGAAAATCTCATTGAAGAAGGAGACATTGTGGCCTACTTCTTGTAATAGGTGATGCGTATGGTACAATGAAGAAATATTGCCTCCATTGGAGGATGTTGCACTATATTGTCATTAGTGTTGTCATTGATGTCAAACTATAGTGTGGTCATGGTAAGAAGGTGTTTGTGGTTGAGTAGGTGTTGAAAATGTAGCAGGGTCACTTGCTTTCCAAGTGCTTTTGAGAAAATTTGTATAAAGAGTGTACAAGGTGTCAGGGATGTATTTTCTATTGTGCTCCACATGTATTCATGCTTGAAGATGTGCTTTTGCAATTTGGATATGATGATCGGTGGTCTTTGAAGGTGTTATATATCTAGAGTTTCAAGTTTTGGATCGTGCAACAATAGAAGATGTGTTTGACAGTGTGTTGGACTATCTCTAGCTTGTGAAGAGGGTTGTCTGGGAGAAATGGAATTGCTTTGTATTTCTTTGCATTGAAGTTTCTTGTCTTGCGGTTTGGGAATGTGCTGATAATGCATGTATCTATGTTCAATTGGAAGGTTTGGTGTTCAACTATTTTGCAAGCTTGGTTCATGAGTTGTGTCTCAGTGGTAGTTTAAATGGTTACACTAGATGATAATGTTCTCAGTTGCATATGTTTACATGCTAGTGACTTTGAGAATTTTGTTGGTGTTGGAATATTCCAAGATGTTGTGTAATGTTGTTAAGTGGTCCACAGGTTATTTCTAGACCCGGTGAAGTGTGAATATGGTTGCTTGTTAGTGTTAATGCTAGTTTGGCTGACCTGGTGTGTTAGCGTTGTTTGCATATGTGCTTCATTATTTTTGGAAGTGTCGTGTAGCGTGTCAGTGTAGATTTGGGTCTTGGTTAACCTTTGGTGTGGTCCACCTTCACTTCTTTCCACTGTGGAGGTGTTTAGTACCGACATATTTGGTGGTTGCATGTTTGAGGTGCATACGTTTCATTGAGGCTTACTTGGAGAAGATTGTTTGAGGTTGCAAAAGATATATATGTAAGGTCATTTATTGGAGAAGTGAGTGGTGTGTAGTGTGATGTGAAATGATGTGTATGTGATCGAGTTTTGTGATCTAAGTACGAGCATGAATGCCTAAGACTACCAGAAGTAGTGAGTAGAAGGTGTCTACATTTTAGTGTTCCTGAAGTTGTTGAAGGAAGTGATTCAAAGGTTATAGATGGTGAAGAGTTTTTGTGGTGGATTCTCCTATTGCTCTAAGGTAGTGAGCCTCCTTGTAATAATTCCTTTCTATTCTCTTGTATTCTAAAAGAAGTGATCTTCCTGGGTAGTGATCCTTTCTTTCTTTTGGGTAGTGAGCCCTTTTAGCAATGAGACTTTGGTAGTGAGCATTTATTTCTTTTGGGCAATGATCCTTTCAGATAGTGAGCCTCTTGTAATCGATGTTGATATTCATATAATATATGTGAGTTAATCCTCACCATGGTTTTTCCCTGATTAGGGTTTCCACATAAAATCAAGTGTTTTATTGTGTATGGTTGTTGATGTGTTGATGTTTCATTTGTTTACACTCATGCTAATGCTTAATAAGGGTTTGAATATTAATGAGGGTTTGAAGGTTTTAATGCACAACTGATTCACCCCCTTCTCATTTGTCTTGTGTGTCTAACAAAGGAGCTTGTATGATAGAGTATTATTGGGACACCTTAAAAATCCAAGTAGGGCTACCCAATCAAATATTTGAAGAACAACAAGGAGCTTTCTCTAGTCAAGGATGGACCAGAATGTGAGGAAGGGTTGCAATATCTCTCCAAGTAGCCTATGCATTTACTAGAATAAGAATTTATGGATAAGGTTATCATTTAAAAGGAAGTTGGAGCATCAGAGTTCAAAATTTTAGTCATCTTCTTCTCATGTTTTTCCTCTTCTTTCAAAAATTTGAATGCATCAACCAATATTTTGAGAAAAGGAAGTTATTATTCACAACTAGTCAATAGTTTTGTGTGACCTA
>VDFB02040570.1:22544-38541 GCA_007258455.2 Sequoia sempervirens | reverse complement strand
TTTTTGGTTTTTTTGTGTTTTTTGAGCATAAATGAAAGAATGCGATTTTGCAAAGAATTGAGAATAAATTCAATAAAAATCATTCAACTTTGTAAACTATAGAATCTATTGAGAATAGGGACGCCAGACTATCTATTATTCTTTTGAGATGATTACAATAAAGATCCAGTTACATGCAATCAAAAAGGCAACACTTTATTTGATAAAAACCTGGTTTTTCTTCAGCAATAAATGATCTTCTTGCAATGGTACGGCTACAATGAATGCTCCCTTTCTCTTCTGTCAGATGCTCGAGAGAGGATCCCTTGGTATTTGCGCCCCAATAGATGAAACCAGATGATGAAGATAGAAGGCGATTTTCCTTGTCTGGAAAGTATGGCTTCTTCAAAGTACGGATCTGCTGCAAGGAAGTACGGTTGTAGCAGCAGCAATAAATGCAAAGTACGACTCTCTTAACTCCTTTCAGAACATCAATAAAAATGATGCCTCAATGTAAGAACCCTTCTGGAATAGAAATAGATAAAAACTCTGAAGATAAATGATCTCTGAATGCTCTGTAATTTCTTCTAGATGAAGAAATCCCTCTGCCTGGCAATAAATTGGATGATATCTCACACCCTCTAAACTGCTTTCACTGGAGATGGCTCGTTCCCCAATGCTCTAAGACTGAAACCCTTGGCTTTTATGCTCTGGTTGAAGACTTCAACAATTTTCAATAATCAATAATCATAATCGCTCGAATTTCCAAGCAAAAACCCTTTATCCTTTGAAAAGTGCGATTTCCTTAATAATAGGGAATCATTAAAAAGTTCAAACTTTTTATTTTAATGTTTCAATAGTCTCAGCTCAAATTTTTAAAATAAAATATAATCATCAAATGGAGAGATGTCAACTAGAAGGGGACATGACATCCTTTTGCATATGCTTTGTCAAAGTTATCAAGCCATCTTGTTTAGCTAGGTATATGTAGATGCATCCTTCTTCATATGCTTGGCTAAATTATCATCTTGTTTGACTAGGTGTGGGTAGATGCATCCTTCTCCCTACACATATTCAAAAATATATCATCCTTTGAGAAAATATACCCCTTAGATAATCATCCAACATCTTAGGGTCTATTGGTTCAAATCAAAGCACACCAAAATCAATCAATCAAGGACAATCCCAAAAATCAAAAAATCAAAATCCAAAAACATATAGATGAAAGCCCCAAAAGTCTAGCATCCCCCTCAAGATTTATCAAAAGATCAAAAACATCCACATCATCCATCTCTTGCATCATCATCACATCACCTTTTGATCCTTAAAGATATCCTAAAAAATTCTCTTTTGGGCATAAAATATGATCAATCTAAAAGAATTAAGAGATTCATCTCCCATATTCTTGAAAATTGATCCTTGTTTTATGGTTCAAACTATATCTCAATACAAGAACATGGAAGCCGACAAAGAAACACCCGCTTCAAGTGACCTAAGCCAAACAAACACTGAAATGAATCTAGTCGAATCAAGCAATCCTTTGACTATCTCATCATCACAAAATCCACAAGAAGAAATTCAAGGAGAAGATCTTACCTTTAGGATGTCACATGAAGAAATAACCTAAATGCTCCAAAATCTAGAAAACCGTGAAGATCATCAACATCATGATGAGGTTTAACCCTTCACTATAAATGCTTGAACTAGCAAAACAAGGGGCCAAATTACCTTCTGATTTTGACGTGAGTACTATAGTGGAGACATCTTTACCCCCAATATCATCCACCATCCCCATCTCATCTACACCCCCATCCCAAAGCATCACTCAAAACATTCCACAAGTCACAACATCTTTTGCTCCAACTCAACCTAATGTCAATAAGGGAAATGCATTTCTTAATGCTATTCAAACACACCCCCTTGTTAATAATCAAGACTTGGATGCAAATACCATTTTGGAACAAAACATACCCCATCCATTACATAAGCATGACACTCTCACTTTCCATAATCCTAATGATCCATCATCATCATCCTTCCACGCAACACCTCAAAATTCTCTCCTCACAAATTCGCAAGAGGAAGGTGACATGTTCAGTCCTAGTGGGCAAATAAAATTTGCTTTGCATCCTCGGCCCATCCGGGCCGACCAAGGTATGGACGCCATGTAAACATTGTCATCTCATCTAGGACCCTCCTCCAATAAGGAATCTCATGCTCACCTATGTGTGTAAAGGACACACCACCTCTATAGTGCCACGAGGGGATCATCAAGCCCCATCGGTACTAGGAACGACGCGTGGATCTAAGAATGGCTTATGTGCCCCATGCCCATATGTGAAGAAGTGTCACCCCTGCCCCAAGTGCTCTACCATCGAGGTAGACGTACTCATGAAGATTTTTGTACAGTGACGCAAGAAGAACAGGCCCCCAAGAAAAATGAGTAGGCATGTCATGCATCACTACAAGGCCCTAACAGCAGTCCCCAACTGTGGATTCAAAAGTGCATATAGGGCCCCCTACGGGTCTAGGGCAACAAGATTTAGAATGATCGCTGCAACCACTAGATGAAATGGCGATGTCAGTGACTTGTGCCACTCCAACTCTATCGGGCCCTCACAAATCATGAGCTCATCTGTGTCAAGGACTAAGTAGCAGGCATTTTCCCCCTCATCTATATCAAAAATGACGCGCTGACCATGAATTGGCAATCTCAGGATGCACCACATGTCCTCCAAGGTGACAGCGGTGTCTCTAGTAGGAAGATGGAAGGACGAGGTCTCGCTGTGCCATCTCTTGGCAAGCGGGGACATCATCCCAAGGTGGGTACGTATGGGCACTGCGTATGCAATATACCACAACCCCATGACCCGTAATCGCTCCTACTCCCTATCACTGAGGTCCCGCAGGTAACCAAAGATCTCCCGAGATCTGTGCTCTTGTGAATACAACTCTCTCACCGCATCCTACATCAAGGAAGGTCACCATGTTAAAATTTTTGGAAAATTTCACTCGGCATCCAAGAAACCACTCTAGCGCTACGTCCATGAAGGCATCACAATTTGATTTTTATCAAACTCCGACGCTAGGCGCAAAATTTCCAAAAAGTGCACCGTCGCGGTGCAATTTCCCTTCGAATGGCGCAGTTTGCAAAGATTATTGTTAATAGGGTCATGTTGCGTCGCACTTTGGAAATGACCTCAGAGACTATGACTCAAAGATCGGTTTGAAACTCCAAACTCCAATCGCCATGGCGAATATGACACCGAGCTGCCAGCAATGGATTTTTGAGAAAAGGTGTCATTGCAAAGCATCTAACTCTTTGAAAGCAATAAATGAACACGACAAGCAAACGAAAAGTAAAGCTCAATAAGGACCACTTACCGATGCCCCTATGTCGGGTGGTCGCTAGTATGTCCAAACTCGCTTTGAAATGTGCATTGGGAGCTTTCCCTGCACCATATCGTCAGGAGGTCAAGGCTCAAATCTCAAGGTTGCTAGATAGATGTGTTGAAAATGACTTGAAAGTGACCCCTCAGGCCCCTTTTAAGCTTGAAAATAAGGGTTTTTTACCCTGATTGGCTGTCCTGCTAGGGTTTTGGACCCTTAAACCTATTTTTATCCAGTTGAGGCTTGTTTTACATCGTTTTATTGTGTTTGGACACGTTTTGCCCCTAGAGCCTTTTTGGACTGTCGAGCACCTTGTCCTCTTTTTTTCACGAGATCACCCAAAATTTGAATTTTGACAAATCTCTCGAGGGGCAATATATTGACATGTTTTATCTCAGCCAGCGGTGAGGTAGGATTTTGAAAGAAAAAAAAAATCTTTTGGCTTTGGTTGAGATCGTTTATTCTTTGAACCAACACAAAAAGTGCATTGCTTCAAAGAGAGGCAAAATGTAGACACGTAAAATATATTGATTGAAATTGTGCATTTGATCCTGACCACTAACATCGTCTCATCCTGAATCATCCTTCAGTCTAACTGTTTAATCAAATTCCCTTATTTGACTAAATTCATCATTATTTCCTCTCTTAATTAAATAAATCAATTATTTAATCAAGTCATTCTCTCTCGATATTTAAATCAACTTGTCTGATCTAACTATCCCCATTTAATTAAATAGTCAATTTTATTTAATTAAATCTCTAAAGTCTATCTATGAAATTAAATAAATTAAAACCTTATTTTATTTAATCTAACATCATCTTTGTTAATTAAATAAATCATGAATCTTTATTTAATTAATATCTTATCACATTCCTCTCATATTTGATTTAAATAAATCCACAAATTTAAGTCAAATAGGTCACATCATTTAACCTCCCTTCATTAAATTAATTAACTTTGATTAATTTAATCTCATACCATGTCCCATCCTCTAGCTTTTCCCCTTGCACATGAAAATAGACTTATTTGATTTTATTAAATCTCTATTTTCCTCAACAAGGCATCTTTTAAGGAATATTCTCCAAGTTTGAATTCAAAATCTAAGTTGACATGGACATCCAACAAGGAATTTACTCCATCTTACATGTCCTTTGCCTTGAGCCAAGTGGCCTTCAATGCATTCTTTTCCCCTCTTGCATGTCATTTCAACAAATTCAAAATTTAAAAATATGCATTTATTGGCACAATCATCAAAACTTGCACATCCTCCATCCACTCACAAGTTGACAAGTGGAACTTTGTTATTGGCTAATTGTTAGTCCCACATTGCTCTATTTTGATCATCTCCTCAACTTAGCATTCTATAAATAAGAGGTTAATCTCTTCATTTGGAGGATCGACAATTTGAGTAAACTTACTACATGCTCAAATATTTAGCCATTTCCATCCATTATCATTGAATCATAGCTAGGTTATGCAGATTTTTCTATTGGAGCACTCACCATCCTTCATCAAAGTGGATCATTCATCAACATTCATCAAGTTTGCATCATTGGAGTTGGGAAAGGGCCAATTTTCACATCAAATTGGCACCAATTCCCTCAAGAGATTAGGAGTTTACTTTGCATTTGAATAGGATTTGATATGCTTAAAGTTTATTATGTTCTTCATCTCATTTCTTTTCCTCTTTTGCAATCTAAATGAATTTCTTGAGGAATCTACATTCTAACCTTGCATTTGATCTAATTTGTTGATTGGTTTCTTGTGTTATTGCTGGTTTGGATCTAGGTTCAGCTTACAAGGAAGAATTAGAGATCTAAAACTTCAATCTTAGATTCAGAGTTTTCTAGAAAAGTCTTCTAGGACCCATTCACCCTAGGGGGACTTAGTCCCTATTCATCTTGTAGAAACAACTTGTGAAGGTACATAACATCTATTCCTCTCATATTTTCCAGAAACTTTGTTGGTTCCTTCATTTTTATGCTTAATCTTCAAGATCCAAGTGATAGATTGAATTTTGGAGTTGATTCGCTATTTTTAATCTTTCTCCCCAAAGTGTTATTTGACCTAGACCCCCATCCTAACACAAAAAGGAAATTTGAAGACTCCTCCATAGAATTGATTCTCCTAAGGGTAGTTAGTCAATTCTTTGTTGGGATCTCATTCCCTAATGAAATTAGAGAAGTAGGACCCCTTTTTCCCTCTTTGGATCTACTTTTCCATTTTGGGAAACCCTAGGACCTCCTATTTTTCTTCATTTCAAATGGTAATGGCTTGGGACACCTAATAATGGCCCGGGATGCCTTGTAATGGCTCGGGAACCATATTTTCCCTCCTATTTTCTCTTTTAAATGAATCTATTTCATTCAATTGCTCTCTCTAGCTCTTTCTCTTCAAAGCTCTCCTTCTCATTCTCTCTCAAAAATCTCTCTCTTGCTATCTATCTTGCACAACTTTCTACAACTCACTACAAGAGCACTCTTGTGTTCTCATGACTCTCTCTACAGCTCTTTTGGCTCTCACAGCTATCTCTCTCTCACTTCCTTAAGCCTTGCAGGTGATATATTGGTTATCTTGTGTCTTCGAGCATCTTGGGCTTTCTCACCTCCCCTTTCTATGCATTTTACTATCTCATATATTTATCTATCTCATGATACATGTTCTCCTCCTTGAGTGGGGATTGCTTTTATCACTTTGTATTTGTTTACTTTGTTCACTTTCTTTATCTATCTAGTTGTTCATTGAGGTGGGAATATGAAAGCAATTGTTTGACTGAGGAAAACCCTATACAACCCTAACATTTTTCCTCAGTCCTATACATGTGCAAGTTTTTGGGATATCTCTCTATTGAAGGCTTCATTACTTGGGTTGTTGTAAGAAGTTTATATCTCTTGTTCTCTCACTTTATCATTTACATTTTACGTACTTTACTTTATTTTGGTTCTATTATATTTTATTACTCTTTTGCATTCCAAGATTTCTTAGCAGTTAGGATTGTCAGTAGGCACTAGGATATTTTATGAGATATTCTCAATTTTTGGTCTGTATGAGATGTCAGTGCACCTCTAGGATGTCAGCGCATCTCGCTATCATCTATATTCCTCACTGTCATCCTTTGGTAGAAAATTTGTTAGTCTATTTGTAAAACCTCTATGACCTACTCATTCTAATTCTAAAACTATCACTCTATTTCTTGAGGTAGTCTAAGGTAATTTAGGGTAGTTCATTCCCTGGGACTCTCTTGTGAATAAAGAGACTCGTTAGTAATGAATCCCCCTTCTCTACAATAGCATAGTCAATAAATATCACTTTTAAGATGATATCAGGCTCTGAAAAAAAATTTAAGTATGATGTTAGAGTCCACTAAGGTTGTGAAAACTTCTAACTTTTCTAGTTTTCATTCTTCCTTTTGAATTCTTAGCTTTCCCACACAAACACCTTCATTATCAAGTAATGAGAAGGTTTTTGAAACCTTGTCAGAGACTGACAAAGGTTTCAAAACCTCTTGAAATTTTCAACAAAAGACAAATTTCTCTTTATCTTTTTCAATCTCCTTTGCATGGGTGGTCCTTGGGGTAGTTATGGGAACTCCATCGAGACCTAAAAATACTTCAAAAAAATAGATTAGAAAAATGAACTCAAGGGTTTTAACAAAGATATTAGTTCAAGAGGAAATTATGATAAGTTTGTTGAAACCTGATGAGGTTTTCAAAGCTTAAGGTAATGCTAACAACTCATACTTAAATAAATTTTTGAATGAGTGTGCATGAATCTAAGCATGTGACCAAAACTAAGGTAACAATCACTAAGGTCGATGAACAAGGTAGTATATGTTAGAAGTTAATTTTTCGTAGGTGGAAAGACTTGTCATTAATGGTCTAAGGATGATTGAATTTGGAATCCACTGGGCTAGATAAGTTCACTACTTGTGAAAATATCACTTTTTTCCTATATGACCTTTGCGACTGAAGGTAGACACAATGTGTAGTATGAGATACAAAAAATCATCATCCCAATCATCTGATGGTTTCACAAGTAGTATGGGATGCTTCTCATCATCACAACAAGTGTAGAAGACCAAGGAAAAATTTGGACCCGTGGAGTAGTATGTAATGCACTAGTTAACATTCCTTTTCTATGTAGGATGCACTAAAAGGGTATGTGCTAGTCAGTCATTGTAAATGTGTTAATTACTTAATATACATATATGTTAGTCACTCATTGTGTACTTGTGTGAACGGCCTCAAGTTCATCACATATTGTTTTATTGACACCCTTGTCAGTGATGACCCAAATAGTATGATTTTCTTAATTGTCATCAAAGATAGTGGTGGATTGGGAAAATGATGGGAATCATAGTGTAGTTTGGGATACAATGACATTCCTTTTCTAAGTGAGATCTACTCATAGGATTATGTGATTGTGAACCAAGTAATGGGATGATGAATGTAGTAAGTTGCATTCATTTCCACTTTACCAGTTGTTCATGTAAACATTTGATGTAGGTGTGGATCATTCCCACTAGATTATGTGATGTGCATATAAACTAGTTAATAGTATACTTGTGTTGTGTGCATGAGCTATTCACCATTGTACTTGTGATGTGTGTAAGACCTAGTCACTATTGTACTTATCATGTGCATATGAGCTAGTCACTATTTACCTTGTTAGGAAAAATGGTGTCTCAACCTTGCAATTATAATAGGTTAACATATTTGAGTGCAGGGGTGCAAGGGGTGCACCCCCTATGAAGTCCAAGGGGCTCATCCCCTAGTGGGTGATTTGAGGGCCACACACACCAACAACAGTTTTAGGTAAACTTCCCCGAATATCACATTATATATAAAATCATTATAAACCTAGATCGTTCATCATTAGGTCACATATCTGAGAATAGACGTTATGTTTCATTTGTTTTTTTAGAAGGCAACCCTATTTCAAGAGGAAATTATTTATGGTTGTGTATTGCACTTCTCTATCGGATGAGGTTCTAATAGTTGTTAAGTTGCATCTACATCTCTAGTTGATGATACTCTTGTGAGAAGCTTGGTCGGAATGTATATTGTAATCTTGTTGATTTCAAAATAATATATTGGGTGACTTTTGGAGTGTGCGGTTTTACTCCCAAAAGGGATTTCTCCATGAAAATCATTGTGTTGTGATATGCATGAAATTTCTATTTATTTTTGTTTAGTTTTTTTAACTGTTGTAAAGATCTCTGAAATCTTTTGTATAATCCTCCTCTCAAGATTAGTGTAAGAATTTTTTATGCTACCTTATCTTCCTTACATACCTAAAGTGTGTGTATGAGAAGTCAACTTATGTATCTAGGTGATATGCGTTTGAGCCAACCACTGTGTGAACTTGGGATTATGAAATAATATGACCATATATGAATTTTTGTGTTTATGCATAATGATTGGTATGGTATGGAACCGACACTTGATGAGAATGTGATGTTATCATTCTAGAGTAACTAGAACAATATAAAGGAATAATCTTAATTAACATACATATTTAAAAGAGAGATCAAAGATCTCATACAAGAGGAGAGAATGAACTCCTTTTGTCATTGGTGTATGAACTACAAAGACTTTAATTTACCAAAGGGGACATATAGCTAAGGTCATCACAAATAAACCCTTGAGGTTTAGGTCTAGGTCTAGGGATGACCCCAATATTGAGAACTTACCACTTTTATCATGATGGTGGATGGAAGAATTTGAATTGATCATTATAAACTAGATGGAAGATGCTTTATCATTTAAGTTAGAACTAATGATAAAAAAATAGTGACGAAAGGGCGTATTTTTAGCCGATAGGCTATTCTAGGGGGGAATCCCACCGAAATTATCTGTTGTCTAATGCCGAGAAGTTTCCTGCTGCTAGAAAATAAAAGATATTTACTCCATTCACATGGGAAGGTGGAAGAAAGTATGGGGGAGAAAAAGGGGTGCCATACTTATTAACTACATGATCTTGTATGTTTACCCATTCTCTCTCCTTATCAATGCACCTTGTCCCCTACCATCATCACGCCAGCCCATAGTCGGCTTTTGGATTAGTAATTAGTTGTCCCAAGAGAAAGAGAAAGAGAAATACATAAAGAGAGAGGTTGAAACAATAACAGTGGAAGAAGGAAACAACAATTATGAGATTGGGATCCATTCCTATAGGGTTGCCTATTCATGGCCAAATCTAAGTGTTGGATAACATTCTCTTCCTCATTGTTATCATGGTGTCATTGGTAGCCAAGGTGTGGAGATGGTGTTGTAAAGGGAAGAGGCTTCAAAATGGTGATGTAGGGGTTGTGCACTACAAAAGTAAAATAGTAGTGGGGGTGGTGTACAGAGTGGCAGTAGCGTGTTATATATACCTGGTCAGTTATGAAATCGCGGTGTTAGCATGGTAGGTTTGGGTGAAATCAGAATGGTGGGTGGTGTTGTCATAGGCATTAGAGGTGGCAATGTGTGTGGTGACCAATAGCGCGACATGGAGGCTCAAGCGGCAGGGCCACTCTTCACTGCCCTGGTTCCTCAGAGTATGGTGGCTTCTCTCCTTCACTATTTGCCTCTGCAACGTCATAAAATACAAGACCACCTTACGTACCACATATGTCCTCATCAAATCCCTCTGCTCCCCCACACTCATGTTCCTTTGCTTCGTGGCCACTGGTGGGAGCTTGGGAATACAAAGTATTGCAAACTCAGATCTCCAGGAGCCCCTTCTAGAGGAGAGCATCGACTTGAATGTGATGCCCTATAGCATGGTTGGGGTGGTAAATGCGGTGACTCTGTCATGGCTTAATCTGATCTTGGTTGTGGGCTATAGGTGGGCCCTAGAGCTTAAGGACGTGCCCACGCTAGCCCCAAAAGATCAAGCAAAGAGTGCATCCAAGCTTCTTATGGACAATTAGGCCAAACTCAAGGCAGCCAAGCTCGAGGAGCATCCCTCACTAGAAAAGGTGATCATGATGTCCTTTTAGAGGGAGCCCTTGTGGAACGGCTTGTTCGTGGGGCTGAACACTGTGGTATCCTACGTGGGGTCCTTCTTGATAAGCTATTTCATGAACTATCTGAGCGGAAAGGAATTGTTCTCACACGAAGGCTACATATTGGCCTATGTCTTCTTCAGGGACAAAGTATTGGAGATTGTGATGACGAGGCAATGGTACTTGGGTGTGGACATTTTGGGAATGCATGTCTACATGGCTCTAACTAGGCAAGTCTTCAAAAAGCACATGTGGCTATCGAGCATGGCATGGTAGAGGCACAACAGCAATGAAATCATCAACTACATGGTCGTGGATGTGCAGTGAATTAGCGACTACTCGTTACCACGCAACATCTAGATATTGCCCCTCCAAATCATTCCTGCCTTAGTAATTCTCTTCAAGAATGTGGGCCTCACCTCCCTTGCCACTCTCGTTGCTGCTGTCATCTCCATTCTCGTCAATACTCCAATTGCTAAACTACAAGAAGATTTCCAGGACAATCTCATGGCCGCCAAGGATGATTGAATGAGGAGCACCTCTGAGTGCCTCAGGAATATGAGCATAATGAAATTACAGGCATGGAAGAAGTGCTACAGATTGAAAATGGAGGACCTACGATAGACAGAGTTCATGTGGCTGAGGAAGGTACTCTATGCATAGGCATGTGTCACCTTCATCTTCTAGGGCTCCCCCATTTTTGTGTCTGTGGTGACTTTTGTAACCTCTATATTGTTGGGTGGACAACTGACTGCAGGAGGAGTGGTATCTACATTGGCCACTTTCAAAATTCTCCTAGAGCCTCTCAGGAATTTTCCTGACTTGTTGTCCATGATTGCTCAAACCAAAGTGTCCTTAAATTGCATTTCAAGAATTTTAGAAGAGGAGGAGCTTCTTCATGATGCAACAATATCTCTCCCCAACAATTCATCAGAGCTTGCTATTGAAATTAACGATGGAGATTTCAATTGGGATCTCATTTCAAACCTTGTCCAGAATAAATTTGCAAGTGAAGAAGGGTATGCGGGTGGCAATCTATGGCATGGTTGGAGCTCAAAATTCAAGTTTTATGTCCTGTATATTGGGAGAGGGTATGTATAGGATCATGATGGGCCAAAAAGTGGTGATGTGTAAGTGATATGATGGCCCATGTGGCTAACGACATTTTTTTTACCCAAAACTGATGAAACGAAAAGGGTTTTTAAAAGAGATTCTCAACTTTCCACCAATATAAATTATGCTTTACTTTGAATTTAATAAATAATTATTATTCATTTTCTTTTTGAATTATGACTAAAGTCCTGATTGATAGGCTGATTGAAAAATATCTATAGCTTTCTAAATAGTAACACATTTTGAATCAAAACATGTCGATTCTATGCTTTGTATACTATAGGATTAAAAAAAAATGAAATTCATGAAATTTTGACTAAGTTAAGGTGGTCAAACATACAAGTTTTATATTTTAAAATTGTAATAAAAAATCATAATTAATTATTTACTTGAAAAAATTAACAAAAATATACCGCTGACACATGAATCCTCTACTTATATCTAAAATCTTATAAAAAAAAAAATATTATCATTTATTGTGTTAGGTGGTCAAACGACACTCCATTCTCTATTTTTTTCCCCTGAACAAGTGGTACTACTTGGCATTGGAAATTTCCTAAATCTTTTCAAATTCTCAAATAGATTTTTTTAAATAAACCTTAGGGTAGCTTAGGAACTACATTCAATTTTCTACAGATTCTATTCTTGGCATACATGTAATATAGATAACTTATTCAAATTTTTACATCAAGTTACCTAACTCTGATTTTTATGAATTTTTTGCCACTTAAGGGCCTATGTTTTTCCATGATGATCCTGCACATAGCTGAGAAATTCCTAAACTGTCAAGTCAAGTAGGTTCTCTTGCAACTTCAATTCTTTTTATTAATCAAATCCTACATTTGATTAATGGTTTTTGTTGTCAACTTCAATCTCAATTTGGGTTTCAATTTCAGTCCTCTATCTTTACTCGACAACAAGTATATCAATCAGATACCTTACTAGAAACATTGGTTTGGTCTCTTAGTCTCAGGAAGCACACCCACAATCATTGGTTTCGCTATGTCGTTGTCTTATCGGATAGGGCCTACTAATCAATTGTGTTGTTGTGTAACTACAGGTAAAGATTAGTGGGAGTACAACATATGTATCACAATCTGCATGGATCCAAACTGGTAACATTGAGGAAAACATTATTTTTGGTGACCAAATGGATAAAAGGAAGTATAAGAATGTTCTTCAAGCTTCTGCTTTGAAGAAAGACTTGGGATTGTTTTCACATGGTGATCAAACAATCATTGGTGAGAGACGAATCAATCTAAGTGGTGGACAAAAGCAAAGAGTATAGCCTGCTTGGGCACTTTATCAGGATGTCAACATTTATCTTCTTGAAGATCGCAAATGAAAGATATTGATTTGAAAGAGCTTGTGACTTCAAGTGTTAAGGGGCCATCCAACGATTGTGTTCTAATATTGTGGACTTCTTGTGTAGGAGTACATATTGGGAGCTTTAGTTACAAAGACTATGGTGTTCATTACACATCACTTGTAGAATCTTTGCCCGTAGCCGATCTTATACTAGTATATGAAACTATTAGTACATATTATAGACAAAATTTAACTTATTTACTTATTCTCTGATCTTAAACTGGTATAGGAACTTATTCTTACATATTACAGACAAAATTAAACTTGTTTTACTTATTCTTTGGGGTACTTATAATTTGACGCTTTCTCAAAATTGTATGCTTCTTTTGAAGGTTAGTTTCTTGACCTTCGTTCTTTATAGAGACTTTACTACTTAGCCTCTGTTGTTTCATAACTGCTTCCATGTTACAATACATGTTCTTTAGTTTTCTTTCCAACATATTAAATCTAACACTTTATATACAATATTGTGTTTATATTCTTGTTGTGACTCAAAGCCTCATCTGCTTATTGAACGGGGCAATAAATAAACTAACTTATACACAAATCCCAAGTCCTAGTCACATAAAAAGCAATGGTTGACATTGAAAATAGGAAGGGAAGAACTAACATTTACGCTCTATATCTAGGAGTCAAATCAAGTTGAACGACATTCGTATTCAAACCACGTTATCCTTTGTAGAGATACTCCAAAAAATGCTGGAATAATCTTACATAATAATATTGAGTGGAAAAAAGAGGGAAGTTCGACATAACAAATCATCTCAAAATCCAGAGCACAAGTATAGAACTCTTATCCCTTTCTCCTCACATCTCTCCCAATTATTGTTGAGCATCAATTCCACTTTTACAAATTCATCTTCTTTGCAGAAATTTGCTACATACCATGACAAATCAACTACAAGGATGAGGTGGTATTAAGACTCAAGCATACATATCACACAATCAAATCACATCGACACATCAACGACTTCAATATATTCAACTTCATGCTAATTTTGTTCATAAGCATTGGGAAAAAAAATTCTAATAATAGTAATATCTATAAATTAAATACATAGAAATTATTATACAACTCAAAAACATTAGTGCCTAAAATATATCTAATTTTCCTCTACATAATTTATGCATTTCCTTTATATTTAATAAGCTACAATTTTTACATAATTTGACACCTAATCAACACATCTTAACCATTCCATTGTTTTGTTTTGTTATTCTGAAGACAAAATGGTATATATCATGAACCTCATCACAACCACCAACAATTGTATTATACATAACCAAATCTCTTGAGCAGGGATTTTCATGTGTCATAAAAATGCTTTGCATTATAAAATATTTTACCTACAACATACATTTTACATTATGTTACATCTGACATAAGGTATATCAATAACTAGCAACAACTAAACTTATCCAATTGACCTTTAAGCTGCTGTGTGTCTTCATTGTACAAAATTATGTTGTGAAACAATTTAGTATATAGCATACTCTAAATTCTAAATAAAGTTTCATTTGTTCATATTCAAATCTTCTCACATCCCATCATCAATCGACTTTTGCTATAAGTAGTTAGTCTTACGAAAAGCAATTTACATTTTCTTGTGGTTTTTTCCCCTACCCTTCAATATAATGCCAGAGTATATCCTGCTATCAGCGTAACCATTGCACCTCGTTGAGGTGCAAGCGCTAGTATTTACCCTTCACAAGCCCATTACCAAATAGAAACTAAAGTTACACAAAACATTTGAAAGAGTTTATGTCAAACGGAAGGGTGATACATGTCATGAACACGGGTTTAGTGTTCCCCATAACTCATCAATCTCAAGATTTAAATGAATGTACTTGAAGTGGGAGTTTTGTGTAAGTCATGTCACTTGTCGAATTCGTCATTTTTCTATCTATTTGAAGAGGCTTCTGCATATCCATCTCCTCCCACCTGTCTGAAAAATCCATCCATCCTTAAAGATTTGATGGATATCCTTCGCCTATTTAAAGCTCTCCATTCAGTTTAGGTAAGAAGGATGACCACAAATGTTGTGGAATCCGGATTTTACACCTCCTAATCCTTGCTTGAAAGTTTTTCAATCCCTTTCCCATGAGTTTTCTAGTTACGAGGGCATGATACACCTGCTCGTCACGTCAAACACCAGGCTTGGTCTCCAAAATACCTCCTCACGCCTTTCCTCTGCATTTTTCTTTTGCAAACAAAGCCCAAAATATGGATTTATGAAGCTCGCGAGAGTTTAACGTCTACGTTATGTACCAACTTACCTCACAACCTATAATTTTCTCCTCCAGGAGGAGAGACGCCATACCCTCCTAATGGCACGAGCACCCTTCTCCTTTACCCACACCCATGCTCGTGCTTTTACTCTGCTTTCCGTCCACTTCTCTAATTTACTTTTTTATTTAATACGCCACTCAACGTACAGCGTGGAAATAGTCTCCATTCATAGAAGTGACAATAGTCTGGCTGCTTTTCTTTCTATTGAAGTTATCTTTATGTCATCTATATTTACACAATGTAACTTTTCTTTCTTGAATATTTTTTATTTGTATAAATAAAACTGAGTACCGTGATGCAGCAGTCAAAAGTAAATATTGGAAGACGTGTAAGTACCGCGTCAACAAAACGAAGTGTGTGTACAGCAATTTCTAAACATTTTCCTTTACGTAAACTAGACGGACTACTATTGCTATAAAAGAATACACAAGAATGCAGAGTATGATGATTTGTAAGCACGATGGCGGTTTGCACGAATAGTTTGTGTATGCTCACATGCCCCTCTCTACTGCATTTTGCTTTCTTTTCCATAATTTTATTTTTGTCTGTCCATGGATGTCCTCCCAATGAGTCGAGAGCGCTTCTCAGCTTTAAAGCCGCCTTCAATGATAATGATGGAATGCTAGACTCATGGGAGGGAGATGACTGTTGTGTATGGAAAGGTGTCCACTGCGATGAAATGGATTTGGGTGGACGCATTATTGAGTTGGATATTAGTAACTTTGATCTTACACTTCAAGATAGGGATGCTGACATTGATTCAGCCTTGTCAGAATTGAAGCATCTCCAATATTTAGATTTGAGTGGTAATGATTTTGGGCTTAAGCCTTTTCCTGCAGGTTTGGCATCCTTAAAAAACTTGTCA
>VDFB02040570.1:0-21084 GCA_007258455.2 Sequoia sempervirens | reverse complement strand
TTCCTTTCCAATTCTTCTTTCCATCATTTCTAAAAAATTTACTTTTGGTCCTGTATATGCATGATTCTTCTTAATATGTCCTCCTTTAATAAGCTGAACTTTTTCATCTAAGACAGACTTGCAAAATTGATCAAAAGTTTGCTAGGGGGTATTGGGATTTAGTTGAAGAACCTTTTTCCTTGATTCCTTAAATACCTTATATGGCTTGGGAAGCTTACTTTCAACCATTGCAATCAACTGAAAATACTTTTTTGCATATTCAACACCTTTTTTTTTAGCTGAGCATTTAAAAAAGTAACTTCATTGAAGTAATCAGACATTTTTTCAAAATCAGATGGATCTAAATTCATCAATTTTTCTTCTATACTAAATATGCTAGCAATGTCTGCATCTTTATAATCTTTTTCTAAATTCTCCCACAGTTCTATTAGATTATCAACATCAACAAATCTTCTATTCAAATTGGGGCTCAAAGCTTTACCAATAATACCTCTAGCTTGCTCCAACTTACATTTCCACAACTCTTTTTCTCTATCATTTTGGGGTTCTCCAATTTCTTTATTCACTATCCTCCATAGAGCTTTTTCTCTCAAAGCATTCTTGACTGCAATCTTCCAATCTGCAAAACCACTTCCACCAAAGATAGGCAAAACTTCATTTGAAGAACCCATGTTAGCAAAAAAATCAGCCTTCAAACAAATCTAGCAATACTCCAGCAATATAACAGCCCTGCAACCAAATATCACTCCAATAATATATCAGCGCTGCAAACAAACCATTTCCAGCAATATATTTTCCTGTAGCAAAACCCTCTAGCAATATTTCTAGCTGAACCTCTAGATGAATTTCCAGCTGAAACTGGCTCCGATACCATGTAAAAACAGTCCCAAAAATATAACAGCAGTAATAAATAAATAAAAACAGGGCAAAACAGGGCATAAAAATAAAGACAACAGCTAAAGATATAACAGTCTAACTTGTATTCCAAACAATCCAACAATTTACAACTGCAGTGTTGTTTGCAATGAACAGCTTCATATTTATAGTGGAGCTTGGAAAATTCTATTAATCTAGAGACTTCTATAGCTAGAATGTTCTTTTTATGAACAACTTCTAGTTATTTCAATATTCTGGAAAATTCTTACATTCTAGAAACTTCTTTACATTCTAGACAATCTTACTTCCTAACAATTTAAAGCTCTCAATTTAGTGTAGGTAAGAAGGATGTCCACAAATGTTGTGAAATCCGGATTTTACACCTCCTAATCCTTGCTTGAAAGTTTTTCAATCCCTGTCCCATGAGTTTTCTAGTTATGAGGGCATGATACACCTGCTTGTCACGTCAAACACCAAGCCTAGTCTCCAAAACACCTACTCACGCCTTTCCTCTGCATTTTTCTTTTGAAAACAAAGCCCAAAATATGGATTTATGAAGCTCGCGAGAGTTTAACGTCTACCTTATGTACCAATTTACCTCACAACCTATAATTTTCTCCTCCAGGAGGAAAGACGCCATACCAAGATACACAACCTATATGGATTTTCTGGTCAAGATACACAGCAGAAGATCCAAGATGCAGAAAGAAAAAGAAACATAGGTTGCTATCTGTGGGTCCCATAGGCTGCTTGGCCTTGTGGACGTGATTAAAAACATTCATTCATTCATACCCTCCTATTGGCACGAGCACCCTTCTCCTTTACCCACACCCATACTCGTGATTTTACTCTGCTTTCCGTCCTCTTCTCTAATTTACTTTTTTATTTAATACGCCACTCAACATACAGCGTGGAAGTAGTCTCCATTTATAGAAGTGACAATAGTCTGGCTGCTTTTCTTTCTATTGAAGTTATCTTTATGTCGTCTATATTTACACAATGTCGCTTTTCTTTCTTGAATATTTTTTATTTGTATAAATAAAACTGAGTACCGTGATGCAGCAGTCAAAAGTAAATATTGGAAGACGTGTAAGTACCGCGTCAACAAAACGAAGTGTGTGTACAGCAATTTCTAAACATTTTCCTTTACGTAAACTAGACGGACTACTATTGCTATAAAAGAATACACAAGAATGCAGAGTATGATGATTTGTAAGCACGATGGCGGTTTGCACGAATAGTTTGTGTATGCTCACATGCCCCTCTCTACTGCATTTTGCTTTCTTTTCCATAATTTTATTTTTGTCTGTCCATGGATGTCCTCCCAATGAGTCGAGAGCGCTTCTCAGCTTTAAAGCCGCCTTCAATGATAATGATGGAATGCTAGACTCATGGGAGGGAGATGACTGTTGTGTATGGAAAGGTGTCCACTGCGATGAAATGGATTTGGGTGGACGCATTATTGAGTTGGATATTAGTAACTTTGATCTTACACTTCAAGATAGGGATGCTGACATTGATTCAGCCTTGTCAGAATTGAAGCATCTCCAATATTTAGATTTGAGTGGTAATGATTTTGGGCTTAAGCCTTTTCCTGCAGGTTTGGCATCCTTAAAAAACTTGTCATATTTAAACATATCCGGTGCCTCTTTTCTAGGAGATTTTCCACCTCAACTTGGAAATTTGTCTTCCTTGCGTTATTTAGATTTAAGTGATAATTATGCATTGAGGTTCGGCAGCTTTCAGTGGTTGTCTAGTCTGTCCTTGCTAAAGTATCTTTCATTGCACGGGGTATATTCTCGAAACGTCCAGACAACATGGGGGAGTATTATCGGTAGTCTCTTCCACCTTACACATCTGGACCTCTCTTACTGTTTTGATGATTCCCCACTACCAGTTTCTTTGATAAATATTTCCTCACTCGCTGTTCTTAAGTTTGGATCAAATGGGATGTCAGGATCAATACCTAGTTGGATGGGGAACATGACCAAATTAACTTCACTTGATCTGAGTTTCAATACCTTAACTAGTTCCATACCCAGTAGTTTATCAAAGCTTCATTTCCTTGAATACCTTGACCTCTCTGGAAATCAGATTATGGGTATACCGGAAGCTATCTCAAATCTCACCAGTCTTAGACATCTGGATCTTAGCAGCAACAACTTGACTGGTGGGATACCTTCAATTTTAGGGGACATGCATGCTAATGTGGGAAGTCTGTCTTTCTTAGATCTACGCGGCAACAGGCTTGGTGGTCCAATTCCCCCTTCTCTAGGCAATCTCTTATCTCTTAAAAACTTGTTCCTTTCCAACAATAAGATTAGTGGAGACCTTCCCTTGTCATTTGCTCTATTGTCTTCACTGGTCAGTCTTGATCTGAGCAACAACCAATTGAATGGAAGTATTCCTTCCTTACTCACGCTACCATCTTCTCTGCAAACTTTTTCGCTCTCCAACAACAACATGACAGGAACAGTTTCAGATCAAGTTCTCTTGCGCAATAGTTCAAGGTTGGAAAAATTGGACTTGTCTTATAGTGGGTTGAATATCCAGATTGACTCGACCCATTGGATTCCGCCTTTTCAGCTCTGGACCTTGAATTTAAGGGGGTGTAAAATTGGAGGCCCAATTCCCAGCTGGATTTCAACTCAATTTAAACTTGAAGATGTGGATTTATCAGACGCCAATCTTGTGGAAGATCTTCCATCTTGGATATGGGAATTTTCATCGGAATTGAAGAGTTTGAACCTGTCAAACAATCATTTGGAAGGTCCTCTCACTGTTACTTCAATCCCACTTCCACTGCAGGTGTTGGATCTGTCTGTAAATCAATTGAATGGCCCTTTATTGCTAGATATTCGTATGCCTGGACTACTATGTTTGGAGGTGCTTTTACTTGCAGACAATAAAATTGAAGGACCAATACCAATTTCATTAGGGTTTATGACATCTCTAGTTATTTTAGATTTGTCAAATAATCAGCTAAGAGGCAATATACCTATTAATTTGGGTGATATGCGATCTCTTGAAGTGCTGCGGTTGAAGAAAAACTATTTAACTGGAGAGATCCCTGCCAGCCTGGCCAACCTCTCAGAACTTGTAATGCTCAACCTGGCAAGTAATGAATTGGAGGGTGAGATTCCTGAGGAGCTTGGAGAATTAGCAGGACTTGCGTCTCTCCATCTTGAAAAGAACAAACTGCAAGGACTCCTTCCTCTGTCTTTAGCACAACTTTCAGATCTGCAGGTGCTTGACGTAGGAGAAAACAATTTGACAGGAAAACTTCCAGCTTGGATTGCTAACTTTTCAAGTCTCCAAGTTCTTATGATGAGATCAAATAATTTCAAAGGAAAACTATCTCCACAAATCGGTAAAATGCCCGAGCTTCGGGTCCTGGACCTTTCTTCCAATCTTTTGTTTGGTGAAATCCCAAATACCTACTTAAATTTCTCAGCCATGATCAATGTAGAGGAACATATGTCCGTGCTTGGAGCAGACAGTCGGCCTCGCTTCCCGCCTGGAATTCAAGTCGGGGCATTTCCACCAGTATATACATCTACAAATACATCTGCACATACTGTCACCGCTGTAAGCGTTGCTACAATTACAGCCAACGCAACGCTTGGACGAGAAAAAGACAGAAAATACTATATAGAGGGCTTAGATATAATTACCAAAGGATCAGAAAGGCATTACGCTTATGTCTTATCAGGTATGACATGCATTGATTTGTCAAACAACAGATTATGGGGCCATCTTCCAACGGCAATTGGAAATCTAAAAGGCTTGATGTTTCTAAATCTTTCTAGGAACAGTTTCAATGGGGACATTCCAGGCAGCTTGGGCAATCTGAGTCAGTTGGAATCTCTGGACCTTTCTCTCAACAATTTTTCAGGAAAAATTCCATTCCAGCTTGGTTCTCTGGATTATTTGGGATATTTAAATCTGTCTTACAACAATCTGTCAGGGGTGATACCACAGCAAGGTCTTCATATGATAACATTTGATAAATCAGCATTTTCAGGAAATCCAAATCTGCGAGGATGTCCTGTTGAAAGCTGGAAGTGCTCTCCCGGTCATTCACCAATCTCTCCTCCTACCATTGATGTCAAGGAAGAGACAAACCAGGGATTTTCATGGTATGATATGGCTATTGGATGGTCAATTGCAGCAGGATTTTCTGCTGTGGTGTTGGTACTCACTTTCAAAGTGAATTGGAGAAGGAAGAGCTTTGATCAGATGGACAGAGTTATAACATTTCTGCTGGGTGAGCGCACTAATGGGAGATAATGAAGTTAGACATATATGGCATTTTTCTTTCATTGTAATAAATACATAATGCTTAGATCTTTTTACCAGGGCATTGGGATTCTGGCCTAGGCATTAAGGATATAGTATTTTTCTTTCAATATAGTGAAATAAAAATTTGTGTTTAGGCATCTTAACAGGCCTTTTGTACTAGGCATTAAGGATATATTTTGCTTTCATTATAATAAATATTTTAATGCTCAGACATCTTCGCAGGACATCTGGAATATATTTTATCTTGTTTGTTCATTTGATAAGTGTTTTAAGGATTCAAAAATATACCTTTTTCAGAGTTTTAAGGATTCAAAAATATACCTTTTTCCTTCCTTGTTTTTTTAAGGCAAGATTCAAAAATATACTTATGATATATTATATTTTTAATTTTTTATTTTAGAATTCAAAGATTATAAGATATTATTTTTTAAATTTTTAAAATAATTTAATATAGTATTGATTATTTTTAAAACTTGATTTATGTCATAAAAAAGGATGCAGTCAAATAAAATCTCTATTTATTTTATCTCTTGAAAATTAAATTTTGTTGGTTGTTTTTTTCTTAATTGTTTGGTTATTATAGAGTGAACTTGGTTTTTTTTCTCAAAGAGTCTATTGACTATTTATAGAGTAGACATAATTCTTTTTTGAGAGATTCTATTAGCTATTATAAAGTGAACTTTTTAAAGGGTTGGGGTTGAGTTATATTTTATAAAGATTTAGTATGATTTTTACAAGAAAAAATTAAAAAATTGAGAAAAAAGCAATTTAAAATTAGATTAAGAAAGAACTCCAATAAATTGAGTTTTGGAGGGGTGCCTTAAAACACAATTCCTTTAGCTACATTAAGAGATGGGAAGGAAACATTCTTATATGCGTGATTTCTTTTCCAATTCATTATAGAAGAAAATGTTGAACAATAATGTTGGTGTGTTGTATACCTTCATTGTTGAGGTACTTGAAAGGAACCCTAATAATTATGAGAATATGATATTTGAAGTACTCAAATTTAGAAGAGCTCAAGGCCAAGTTGTTTCTATTTGTTAATGTATGTAAAATTGTTGTAATGGTAAAAAAATATCTTCAATGTGTTTGTTCATTTAATTATATGCTTAGTTTTTGGTAATGTCATGATATATTTATATAGTTATAAATGTTGTATTTATTTACATAGTTAAAGGTAACATATTTAGCCTTAATTGCATCTAGCCCTATGCTTATGGGTGGAAGCATAAAATTATGTCACACATTTATGCCAAATAAAGAAATATATATGGAAATCTACAACAAACATGTCAAGGTTTCATCTAATGGGACTTCAATTGAAGACTCTTAAATCAAATTCAATTAACAATTGTGTGTCACTACATGGAACCCCATGATGGGTGGGCTTCAATCTAATGGGATTTTATTGAATCCTTTTAATCTAACCTCCCTTAGAAAACTATATAGGGTGGGATAGTGAGTGAAATGTTTAAAAGAGGTTAGGTCTTGGAAGGTTCAACCAAACCCCATTAGATTGAACCTACTTATGTGATGCCCTCATGATAGGTTTTTCCCTTCTATTTGCATGTTTCAATTTTGGAGAACAAAACAAGCTTCTTTTTTTCATGTGCACAAAAAACAAACAAAGTCACCTAAGGAAAATAATATACCAATATATAGCCTATGAAATTAGTTTTCCAAACAATAATATATATATAACACATTTTTTTAATATTATACTATTTTTTTAATTTATAAGCATCATAGGTCCATTACATAAAATAAAGGCCTCTATACAAGACATAGAAAAATAACAAACTATGTCAAAAAAACTCAAAAATTTGCAATGTACTCCTTGATGTCCTTGTTTCAAAAAATAAATAAATAGATTTAAAAAATATCGTAAAATACAAATCTAAATTTTTACTATTATCAATTAAATAATTTTAATAAATAAATTATTCAATTAAAAAAGCCAAAAAATATGCATACAATAGATAATTGAGTTAATGATCTATTCCTAAGAACTTGTCAAAATATTCTTATTTGATTAAAAGATATGCATTATAGAAAATATTATTCATTATAAAATAATAGAAATATAATAAAAAGGTATTGAAAACTAATTAAAAATGATAGAAATAAAAAATATTTAATTTAGAAAAATTATAAATTCAATCAATAAAAGAAATCCCACAAATTATTGGTTTACATTATCCTTAAATTATTTATAGATTGTTTAGTACAATTGAAAAATATGTCATTTTGTTGATTTTGGTATCCCAATAATGTTGAAAAGTGAGGCACACTATTGTGCTTAACTCTCATCACTTATACTTATGATTGTGTACATGCACTACAATTCAGTTGGCTTTTTTATAAGATTTTGATCAATAATCCTGGTCTAATATATTATCCAATCTTGTTGGGCACTAATCCAACCTAACTATCCAACCCAGGTCATATTTGTACCTACGAGATTATCCTTGAACCTATAATATTAATCCGCCTAAAATACAAAATCAAAATTTAATATTTTAGGTTACTAGCCCCCTTTATATTTTGGTCCCAAGCTAACTATGCACAAGTTTTAGTAATTTTTGTTATGGTCATGTATACAAAAAAATCAATTTGTATTCATTTCAACACAAAGGGATACCTCTTAGCATAGAGAATCACAAGAGTAATAATCTTTCGTTTATATTCATTCTCTAAAATTTAACCCAAAAAATAGCACATCTAATGTCACACCCATATTGTTACATGTGAATCAATTAATGATCATTATAGAATTCATATGGATATCTAAAATGTGTTGTATGTCATGATATTTTTAAATACTTCTATCTTAATAAAATAATCCTATGTGATTTGACTATCTAGGTTATTTCAATAATTTGGGCAACACAAATCTAACTACTTTCATTAGTTGACATACATTATTTGATTATAAAGCTAAACAATCTATCTCTTCTTTTATTATTCTTTATTGTATGATTATACTTTATCTTTGATAAGTTTCCTATTCAAATCCACCCAAGTCCAACAACTTAACTACTCTAGGTTAATTTTTTCTCAGCTACTTCATTTAATTGATTAACCTAGATTAATCATAGAAAGAACCTTTATATTCACTTTTTGTGAACCCAACAATGTTACTTAGCTTAATTATTACATCTAGGGTTTTAAATATGATATAGCTTTAATTTCTCCAAATATATCATAGACCTTGATATTTTCTTAGGTATTATATTTAATTTACATATAATGAAACTTAGTTTTGGACACCCTCTTACCAGTTACCATAACCTTACATTTTATCATGCCACCTTTTAGGGTTTTTTATTTGCTTGATTCACATGATTTTCTTTTATATTTTAATGTATATTTTTCATTTTTTTCATATGATCTATATATTCCCTTGATTCATTCATGAAATTTCATGGTTTGATATGGATTTCTTCTCTATGTGGATTTTATTTTATCATGTCTTATTTATTCCCTCTCATGGAGCTCATAAAATTCTAAGGATTTTTATCTCTACCCCCATGATTCAGTCTCCATCCTAAACCCTTGTCCCCATGAATGACTAGGGTTTTATTCACAAGAGCATGCAAACGTTATAATTTAAGGTTGACCTATTATGTCAGTCATTGATCCCTTAAGTCATCTCTTAAGCCATACAGCACATCAGTTTACCACCCTCGTTAGCCTGAAGCACCTGTCATCAGGTCTCTCATCGACTTTAACCTTTTCCCTAAGTCTGATTTTGAATTTAATCCAGGGACTTAAGCTTAAGTCATTAACCCCCAGTGGTCATATCATCGTCGGCTAGACCAAGTCCTTTCCATTTAATGCTAACATTATGTGAAGTGCATGTTTCAAAATTCAGCGATCTAGGAGGAGATATGAGTTGTACCCCGCCAACCTGCGGGAGTTAAGTGCCAGCAAGATAAATGTAGCGAGACTGGTGAAAAGTGGACATGTGTCTCTATACAACCACAGGGCCCACTTTCCATTACAGTGCCCATGGCCTGACATCTTCAATGAATGTCTAAGATGTAATTTGTGGAGTGATCCTCACTATTCTTTGTTGGCCCACTAGATGAAAATGAATGACGATTAAAACTACCGAGATCAACAAGATCTCGACACCTATCCTAGTCTACTTGGTTAGTGAAGCCCCCACATTGTGAATATGTCATCTGACATGTATGAGAATGATTGGTCGTGAACACTTCAGTGAAGCACCGCAGGAAGTTGATGGTAGTCAAAAGAATGCTAGCCATCTGATTAGCCACCAAGGTAGAGGATTGATGATCAATATTTAAAGTTGGCAAATAACATGTGATGGTCATTTTACACTGTGCAACTAGCCCACATTAATGGCCAACCTTTTGCAAGGTGATTGAGTTGATCTCAATTCGTGTAGAGACGCAAATGCTGGTAATCATGAAGAGTGGTCTACAGATTTCCATGCAAATGGGGAATTAAACGGTGATAGTGCATCTGCCAATGAGCTACCTAGGTTACGCATGTGTGTTGAACATTGATTGTGAATTCCAATCCTTCACACAATAAATATAAAAGGAATATTTGATATTCGTGTCATTCACACTTAGCAGTTAGGCATTTTCTTGATTAAGGAAAGGTAGGTTTGAGCAATTGACAAATAAAAAGATGAGTGAACTAGTTAGGAGGTTTGCTCACTTGAGCTCTCAGAAGCCTAGTTCTGGTATGTCATAAGCTTCCTCGACCATGGAGGCCAATGTTCCTGTTGACAAGTCTATACTTGCACCCACAAGGTGCATTCGTAGATTATAGTTTTGGAGTGCCACTATGGAGAAAGCGGAGGAAAAAGGCAAGTACCCAGTGCAGTCTACTACAAAAGCAGAGAGGAAAATAAGGTATGGGTGTGGCTCCTTTGGGTGCCAAAAGTCACCCATTGACCTCACGAGTAGCTCATCTACAAGTGAAACAAAGACTGATTCTAACTATTGTCGATACCTCGCGCTCTTGAGTCATGGTCTACCCCCCAGTCAAGAAGTAATATAAGTCTCGCCATTGGTAGTTAAAACTCCAAGCAGGCAGACTAGTAGTGTGTTGGGTAAGGAAAAGAAAGAGGAAGAGGCTGAAGTTTCCTCTCCTCCTATTACAATGACTTGGAGCGGGTGTGTGTATCGTGGTTTGGGTGCTAGTAAAGGTGGGGTGGCTGGTATATGAAAATTTATTGTGTGTGTGGGATGTAAATGTTTTGTGTTGATAATGTATTTTGTGGTGGTGGTCCTCTTTTTGCATGAGTGGCATATTTTGGTGTTAAACGTCGATTATGTACCCTCGTGGAATTTTGGATGCCTGGTTTTTTGCAGTGTGGATGGCAACAAAGGGAATTTTGGCGCCACTTTGCATTTCCATTTCAAAGGTGGTTACAGTTTTGGCTTTTCCCATTTTGCACCATTTTCTTGCAGATTCAACATATGGGAAATTTTGAAATGCATACAAAATTTTGCATGAAACTGCATTTGAGCCTGAAGCTCATCGCTCCCTTACTCTATAAAAGGGAATTCAGGGATCACTTGCAAGGGGGTGAAAAATGATAGAAGAAAATTTTTGAGTTAGGTTTCTGAGTCAAGTGTATATGAATAGAAAGATAGGAATATAATAGCTAGTCTATTTTGAGCTTTGCTGGAAGAAACAAGTGCATGTTATCTTAAATTTTTATACAAATTTGACTAATAAATGTAAATGAAAGTATAATTCTAATATATCTTCTCTCCTTTTTTGGATTTGAGTAAATTTTGAGTGGAATATTAATAATATTCTCATTCTACTATTGAACATTCATTCAAATGTATATCTATGTTTTATGCTTTGATTCAAGTAATCAATTAAATGCTTAAAGAGAGTCATAGATTTACAATTATTTGCAAAGGATTTGATAAGAAGTTGTATATCAGAAATAATCAACTCCATAATGCAAAGTTGTTATGAGGAAAGTTCACCCCATTAAATTTTAAGGTCATTTTCTACATTACTGATTCCTGCATATGTGACTTCATAGCCCAATTTAGTAAGGCACTAGTCTATTCCTTAACAATTCACCTAATGGGCTGATCAGATAGTTGTATGGTGACTAGCCTACAGTCAGAATTTAAATTCGCTTCAAATTTCATTAAATCTTTATACAAAATCTATGTTAATTACCATATGGGATAGCTTTGGATGAATGGATAGTGAAATACTTTAAAACAAGCCAACTTCATAGTAATTACTGCACAATTATCCTTCATTCAAATTAATTTATGAAAGTGATGTGTTTTGTCAAGTAAAATTCAAATGAACACTAATAGGAATACCCTCCTTGGCTCCACAGAGCCTAAAGTGCAAAAGATCTCAGTCTTTACTAGATTTGTTCATTGGCTAGTCATTTTCAGGAGTTTTGAACATAAGAATTGGCTATTCCTTAGAAGTTTCTTTAGGTGCACTAGAAAATACACCAACATAATGGTGACTTTGTTGGGGAATGCACTTAGAAGTCTGATTGAAAATTTCCTTGTCATAGATTCATTCAAATCTTGAAGATTTAAGCCTTAAGAGTCATTACATAGAGTCATATTGTTTTCCATTCAGAATTTGGTACATCTGAACATTTTTGTTCAAATAATTAAAAATTTCTTGCACCTGGAAAGGATTTATTGCAGCAAAGATCAAAGGATCTGAGTGTGACTCCGCTGATGGATGATACCCAGAAAGATATTTACTCTTGAAGTTTATTCCTCTATGAAAGGAGGTGGCGACTTCGTCCAAAGAACAGGTTGAATTGTGAAGAAAATTTCCAAATCTGTAGAATTTGCAATCAGGAAGAAATGAAACCAACTGCTACAAATTTCCAAGTATTCTCATAAATCTAAAAGGCATATTACTATGTTTGAAAGAATTTTGTGAGAAATAACTCAAGGCTTAAGATCATAGATGATTCCATATTCGGTGAATTTTCATTTAGACAAGGAATAGTAGTAATTATTTTCATACTTCTTATATGCAAAGTTTGTAATTCTCTGAGAAGTATGCTATTATTTTAATCATTACCTTTTAGAGAATTTCCCTGTAAATAATTAGGCAAAGTATGGAGGGTGAAGAAGCAGTATCATGCCCTCAAAGGGATTTTATTATTGAACGATATATGCCATTGGTCTTTAGTGGTATTAGAGGTTTCCCAAACTTGATTCCGAAGAATGTTAGGAAACATTTTCCCAAATTCATAGGGAAAAATTCTAAATCAGCCTCTAAACATCTACAAATATTCATGGATGTTATGGGGGATTATGAGGTGAATCATGAAGATGTTGTTATGAATCTCTTTGTTCAATCCTTGAAGGATGATGCTAGGATCCATTGGTATTCATATTTTCCAACAAGTTCCATAGCTTCATGGAGTCAGTTCATGACAAGTTTTGTTGAACAATTCAGTGAAAGGGTGGATCCAAGTGTGGTGAGGAAGAATTTCATGGAAATACACATAAGTGAAGGGGAGTTAATTCTTGTCTTCAACCTCTGATTTGCAAAAGCATTCAGAGAAATTCTAGAGGACATAAGGCCTAATGATAAAGAATTTTTGGTTGTGTATTTAGGAGCATTTGATAAGAAGATGAGCTTCTTATTAAGAGACAAATAACCCACAACTTTACACTAGTCATATCACATTGTCATTGATATTGAGAACAATTTAAGATACTCAATGATGAAAGGACTTGCAATTACTAGTAGTAGTTCTAGCACTGCCCCCAACTCTGAACCTAATAGACTAGAAGGTAAAAAGATTTGTCAGGGAGGGGACCTCATGAATGTTGTGTCCACTTTACTCCCAAGAAATGAAAATTATGAGCAAGCGTCAACTTCACATTAGTCAAGGAGGGGAAGGTTTGACATAATCTCTACTATCAAGAAGCTACATGAGATAAGGAGACGTACAAATGAGTCACCATATGACTTATTTTCAAGATTTTTGGATGCTCTAATAGAAATACCCAAGAGTATCATACCTAGTGCTCTAATGTGCATTAATTTGTTTTGTGAAACATATATGCCAGGGTCTAGCCAATGGTCTGAGGACCTAAAGCCTCATAGCCTTGACCAAGTAGTAGATTGGATTGATATTGTGGAAATAATTGAGCATGGTCATGTGCCTTTATCTGTTACTCATGATGTGAGAAATAGTTTTCATGTTGAAGGAGATAAAATCTTTAAAATGTTAGATCCAAGAGAAGCATTAGAATCAAAACAAGTGACTGTTGAGTGTTGCCATTTCACTAGCAACCTAGAAACAAATGCATGTAGTAATGATGAGGATGACTTGAGATAGATTATGAAAACAAGGAGGTCATGCCTAATTCTGTCCCTTGGGATGTCATAAGTTGTGAGAAAACACAAGAAGTGCAAGATAAAGCCTTCCAAGTTGATTCACCTAGTAGCCATCATGCACCTGCCAATGAAGGGAATACACTTGGTCCCAATGCTATGGTATACATGAGGAATCAAAGTGAAGAGGTTGAACTTAAGCAATCTACTATTGAATATGATTCTTCATATGAAGTGGAGATAGAATCCCTTGCCTCTAATAGGGGGTATGTTAATAGCCTTGAAGGTGTGTGTTTCCTAGGAAGAGAACAATTCTCCTCATGTGAAGAATGTTCTGAATGTGGATCAATTGTTGCAGATATGAATGATGAAGAGAATAGTGAGATTGCTTCTCTGTGTTCTTCAAGTGACTATATTGACTTTGAGTACACGGATACTCTGAATTGTTGGCATCTTGATTTTAAAGATAATGAGATACATCTAATTAATGCATGGAAAAAAAATTTATTTGATGAAGATGTTTTGGATGATGAAGTTGTAAATGACAATCCTTATTGGTGTAGAACCAATACTCTTTTTGAAGATACCTCAAGTGAGTATCTGACAAGTACCATCAGTGGGTATGTTGTGGATGGTCTATGTAAAGGTCAAAATGGTGCTAATGTTGATAGTTTTTCATAAAGATATCAACTCTGACTTGTTAAGTTCCAAACTGCATGGAACATGTGGGGATGCAGACATCAATAAAGAAGCTCCCAAACATGGTGTCAGCCTTGAATATAATGGGGATATTCATCAGGATGCACATGGTTGCATTGGCTCTCCTTTCGTGTAGAGTGGTACATTGGAAAAAATAATTGAAAGGTCAAGTATTCATATTCCATAGGATAATTGCATAAATATTCCAACACAACTTTGTGTTGAGGAAAAAGAATTGCTTGATGGCTCTACAAAACATGCAGATATTTCAATACCTTTTCATCCAGATAAAGGGAAATCCAAAGATATAGGTGATTGTGAGAGCAATATAGGATAGTATGAAGCTACAGTGGAATTCTTTGTAGACACTCCTTATCTAATGGATTTGATTATGGAACTTATCTCACCTCAAGGGGTTAACACTTATGGGAGGAAAATTGATAATAGACCTGGTTATGCTTTCTTTCTTGAAGTCACCGAGGATTAGCCTATTTTTTTCCAAAATGTTTATGAGGCTTTCAAGTTTGATGAACAGATTGAGGATAATTATATACCTCATGAAAATTTGGAATATGAAAGATTCACCTTCTTGGTTCAGTTTGAGAAACCTATAATGGAAAGGGACAAAGTTGGCAATGTTGCTTTGAGTGGCATAGGCGGTGTTGATCATAGTGATATTGATGATTTAAAGTTACATACTACTCATGTGCTTTCACTGCAGGGTAAATAGGCTAATTTTTTTGATAGAGGAAAGAATTGTCTTGAATTTTTGGGGGTTTGGGGCCTCCACCTAGTAAAATAATTCCAATGTATATTCTATAAATAGTGTATATATGTTGGTCTAGTTTGTTTGTTTCCTATTGGGTTTTCTTGCCTAGTCTGAGTGAATTCCTTGGTTTTGGGCCATGTACCCTTGTTTGCTTCAACCGAAGATTTGGTCCTCAACTACCCACCAGGGGTATGCGTCCCCTAGCATGAGCCGCTGATGGAGCTCATAAAATTATGAGGAATTTTACCTCTACCCCCATGACTCAATCTCCATCCTAAACCCTTGTCCCCATGAATGGGTAGGGTTTTATTCACAAGAGAATTCAAACATTATAATTTAAGGTTGACCTATTATGTTGGTCACTGATCCCTTAAGTCATATCTTGAGCCATCTAGCACGTTAGTTTACCAGCCCCGTTAGCCTAAAGCACTAGTTGTCAAGTCTTTCATCAACTTTAACCTTTTTCCTAAGTCTGATTTTGAATTTAACCTAGGGACTTAAGCTTAAGTCATTAACCCCTAGTGGTCATATCATTGTCAGCTAGACCAAGTCCTATCCATTTAATGCTAACATTATGTGAAGTGCAGGTTTCAAGATTCAGCAATCTAGGAGGAGATCTAAGTCATACACCACCAACCTGCGGGAGTTAAGTGCCAATAGGATAAATGTAGCAAGACTAGTGAAAAGTGGACATGTGTCTCTATACAACCACATGACCCACTTTCCATTATGGTGCCCATGGCCTGGCATCTTCAATGAATGGTCGAGATGTACAATTTATTGAGTGATCCTCACCATTCCCCACTAGCCTGCTAGGTGAAAATGAATGACGGTTAAAACCAGCAAGATCAACAAGATCTCGACACCTATCCCGATCTACTCAATTAGTGGAGCCCCCACATTCTGAAGATGTCATCCGACATGGATGAGAATGATTGGTCGTTAACACTTTAGTGAAGCATTGCTAGAAGTTGATGGTAGTCAAAAGAATGTTGACCATTTGATTAGCCACCAAGGTAGAGGATCGACAATCAATATTTAAAGTTGGCGTATAATAGATGACGGTCGTTTTACATTGTGCAACCAGGCCGCATTAATGGCCAACCTTCTGCAGGGTGATCGAGTTGATCTCAATTCATGTGGAGACGCAAATGTTGGTAATCATGAAGAGTGGTCTATGAATTTCTATGCAAATGGGGAATTAAACGGTGATAGTATATCTGCCAATGAGTTGCCTCGGTTACGCATGTGTGTTGAACATTGATTGTGAATGTCACTCCTTCACACGATAAATATAGAAGGAATAGTTGCTATTTGTGTCATTAACACTTAACAATTAAAGGAATTTTCTTGATTGAGGCAAGGTAGGTTTGAGGAATTGATAGATAAGAAGATGAGTGAACCAATTAGGTGGTCTACTCACTTGAGCTCCCAGAAGCCTAGTTCTAGTATGTCAGAAGTTGCCTCGACCATGGAGGACAATGTTCCCGTCGACAAGTCTAGACTTGCACCCACAAGGTGCAGTCAGATATTACAGTTCCAGAGCACCACTACAGAGAAAGTGGGGGACAAAGGCAAATAGCCAATGTGGTCTACTACTAGAGCAGAGAGGAAAATAAGGTACAGTCATGGCTCCTTTGGGTGCCAAAACACACCCATTGACCTCACGAGCAGCTCGTCTACGAGTGAAACAGAGACTGATTCTAACTATTGTCAATACCTCATGCTCTTGAGTCATCGTCTACCCCCCGGTTAGGAGGTAATATCAGTCTCGCCATTGGCAATTAAAACTCCAAGCGGGTGGACTGGTAGTGTGTTGGGAAAGGAAAAGAAAGAGGAAGAGGTTGAAGTTTCCTCTTCTCCTATTGCAATGACTCAGAGCGGGTGCGTGTATCGCAGTCTAGGCACTGGTAAAGGTGGGGTGGCTAGTAAATGAAAAAAATTATGTGTGTGGGATGTAAATTTTTTGTGTTGATAATGTTTGTTGTTGTGGTGGTCCTCTTTTTGCATGTGTGGCATATTTTGGTGTTGAACATTGACTGTGTGCCCTCGTTGCATTTTGGATGTCTAGTTCATTGCAGCATGGATTGCGACAAAGGGAATTTTGGTGGCACTTTGCATTTCCCTTTTGAAGGCAATTACAGTTTTGGCATTTCCCATTTTGCACCATTTTCTTGTAGGTTCAATGTATGGGAAATTTTGAAATGCATACAAAATTTTGCATGAAATGAAATTTGTAATTTAACTGCATTTGAGCCTAAAGCTTGTCAATCCCTTACTCTATAAAAGGGAATTCAAGGCTCACTTGCAGGGGGATGAAAAATGATAGAAGAAAATTTCTAGGTTAGGTTTCTGAGTCAAGTGTACATGAATAGAAAGATAGGAATAGAATAGTTGGTCTATTTTGAGCTTTTCTTGAAGAAACAAGTGCATGTTGTCCTAAATTGTTATGCAAGTTTGATTAATAACATAAAAGAAAGTATAATTCTAATATAACTTCTCTCCTTGTGTGAATTTGAGTAAATTTTGAGTGGAATATTAATAATATTCTCGTTCTGTTGTTGAACATTCATTCAAATGTATGTCTCTATTTTATACTTTGATTCAAGTAATCAGTTAAATGATTAAAGAGAGTCATAGATTTACAATTATTTGCAAAGGATTTGATAAATAGTTGTATATCAGAAATAGTGAACTCCATAATGCAAATTTGTTATGAGGGTAGTCCACCCCATTAAATTTTAAGGTCATTTTCTGCATTACTGATTCTTGCATATGTGACTCCTTAGCCCAATTTAGTAAGGCACTAGTCTATTCCTTAACGATTCACCTAATGAGTTGATTAGATAGTTGTATGGTGACCAGCCTAGAGTCAGAATTTAAATTCACTTCAAACTTCATTAAATCTTTATACAGAATCTGTGTTAATTATCATGTAGGATAGCTTTGGATGAATGGATAGCAAATTACTTAGAAATAAGCCAACTTCATAGTAATTACTACACAATTATCGTTCATTCAAATTAATTTGTGAAAGTGATGTGTTCTGTCAAGTACAATTCAAATGAACACCAATAGGAATACCCTCCTTGGCCCCACAGAGCCTAAAGTGTAGAAGATCTCAATCTTTAACTAGATCTTGTACATTGGCCAATCATTTTCAGGAGTTTTAAACATAATAGTTGGCTATTGCTTAGAAGTTTCTTTAGGTGCACTAGAAAATACACCAACACCCTCCTTCATAGAGTTAGTGCATGCAAATACTATGATGTTAGAAATCCCTTGTTATTTTTATCGTTCTTTTCATGATCAACTCTTACCTCATTACATTGATGATCTTTCCTCTTGTAAAGATCTATCATGTAATGCACTTCTCATTTTACAACATCTTGTGCATCTTTTGATGATGCTTCTTCACCTTCTTGTATCACATTGTGATACACAATTTAATGGAGCAAACATACCTCTCTTGAAAATATTATGGGGTGTATTATATTATTCATTTTCATGCCTTGGTTTCACTATTGAGTGAGCTATGTATTTAGTTTTTATTCCAATTTACTAGGATGATGTAACAACTAGTTACCCATGCATTTCAATGATATGGGACACAACATATAGAAATTTTTCATTCCTATTTATGGATGTAACTGTTCATCTTAAATTGATAAATATTTGAATGAGACTACTAAAACTTGTATTTAGGAATTGTAGTATATTGGTGTACATACACCATCTATTCATTTTTTATTAGTGTCATTGGTGTCTTATGTAGATAATTGATGTATCATCTAGATTTTTGTTGTAATATTTTTAGCTTGGTTTACATATATTCATTATTTGAGTAGTGTTTTTGGAATCACTCATGTAGAAGTGTCTTTCTTTGATACTAATATTTAACCCAATTCTAGAGGAAGTTCTATAGTTTCAAGACTATAACAATATTTTTTTCGTAGTTATTTGTATCTTTTCATGCTTAAATGGTGTTCTTCATGTTCATCTTCATTTTTCTTACACTTTCAAGATTTTTTTAAGGATTATTATTCCTTCATATTTTTCTCTCCTATGGGGATGTAGATACCTAAATCTATCCATACCTAACCACACTTGACTTTGCCCCATCCTACCTATTCAATAATTAAATATTTATTATATATTTAATTAATTTAACCTTCACCTTTATCCCCTACCTTAATTAAATAAAACTTAATTAGGTTTGAACACCTTATCCTAAAAATCTTCTAACTAAATCAATTTATTACATTATTTATTTATTTAGGCTAATTAATCCCTAATCTTGTCCACATGTGACAAGATTCCATTTTCAAATAAATCCTAATTTTAAATTCCTCCAGCCCCTTGGGAGTGTGAAACAAGTCAAATCTTGCCTCTTCTAGAAAGAAATCTTGACTTTTGAAATCAAACCTTACCTTCCAAGATCCATTTTTCAAATATCCCACCAAATCTTATCTAATGCCCACCATTGATCTCCTATTCACCTTTTCTAGTTTATCTCTTTTTTACACTTGTCCAATCACCCTTTCTTATTATTTCTCATCAATTATGAGCCCTCCATTCCACCACCTATCTCTTACACCTCATGGGACATTTGTCACATGACTACAACTTTGATCCAAACCTTAATCCTCAATCAATATCAACCATCCATTAACGAATGCATATGTTCCCTTTATTTCTCTATTGGAAATTATATAGATGTGAGCATTATGATCCCATTTGAGTAACCTACTTTCATTATAATCTTATGTTGCTAAATTTTCTATCCAATCTTATATTTAATCATAGCCTTATGTTGCTAAATTTTCAATTTAATCCATCTAAATTATATCTTTATGCTATCCATTTGATCTTTCATTGTCTCAATCCTACTATCATGCTCCTAGTTTTATAAACAACCACATTGCATACATCAAAGGAGGACATCAAGAGAGTGTTGGGTGCAACTCTTCTTATTGCTCAATCAAAGGAGAATGGAGTGAACAATGTAAAAGCTTCCATATTTATTTGAATATTTACATTATTACTCCTATTCATTTTCTTATCTTCAGGGGACATCTATTGTATCTTGGTGATGGAAGTAGTTCTTGGAGGGTCATGTTGAATCCTTCCTTCACTTTTTCATTTTTTCTCTCTTTTGGAGATTATTTCTTTCCATACAAGATTTTCCCCTTTACTTTAACTTTTAAAGATTTGTTTTTGGGTGGGTACATAATATGGCTTTGCATTTTAAAAGGCCCATTCTCATATATTTTCATGTTTTATCATTCTCCATAAGTTATTCTTAAAAGGGGTGCTATTATGGACATGTTATATTACCTAACTTGTTTCACTTTATGACTCATGGTTAGTTACTTAATCTTACTTAATTCATTTAATTTTTATGTCGCATACCAATGATTAAGAAACTTGTCATGATATTAGTTTATCCTAGGGTTTCATCTAAGATTTAATCCTTTCCTTACTAGCAAGATCATCTTATTAGGGTAAATGAATAAAATTATGTGACACTTTCAACCAACTAAATAGTTTGAAGAAAAAAGGCTCCACCTAAAATAGTTTCAAGAGAAACTGTTTCACCTAAAACCATGTGCCTATATGTGCCATATATAGTTTCGAGGGAAACACTTTCGCTTGAAACTATAAAATAAAAAATTTCCCCTTGAAAATTTGAAATGCACCTCAATTTACACGTGAAATTTAGGAGAAATCATTTTTTTCAAAAGTGTTTTAGTCTAAACTCTTTCAACTGAAATTATCTATGTGGCTACCTATGTTGGCAGCAACCTCATCCTTTTTCATAATTTTCTAAAACTTTCCACTTGAATTGAATATTTCTTTAGTCGAATTGGATTTTTTCAAAAAACTAAAAATACCCTTTTGTAGAGCTCAAAGTTGACCATCCAAATATATATACTTTGAAATTGAAAAAGAAAACCTAGAAGAGTGATCATGTGAACATTAAATATTTTGTAACTTCATCTTATAAAATAAGTTGACAAGTGTTAATCATCTATATGAGATGAGCATTATCATCTTGTTTGAATAGTATTTTCTTCTGTTTGTACAAGGAGTTT
>VDFB02040569.1:94234-115450 GCA_007258455.2 Sequoia sempervirens | reverse complement strand
GAGTGAAACATAATAGTACAGGAGATGTCACAGCTATAGGCATAGGTGAACCAGATGAGACTAGCTCAGGATGCTTGGGAGCAGGAGAGGAGGCATATTAGTGGATTGTGGGATAGATATCAGATTGAGCAAGATCTAGCAAGGGGACAGGTAGTGGAGGTGGTTGATGTCAGGAAAGAGGTTGCATACAATATGCTTTCATATCAGTAGACCATCCTAGATCCAACATAGAGGGTCCCACCATTTGTTAGAGCAACACCACATATGCCCACACCATCCCACTCAGGAGCGACACATACACGAGGATATAGCAGCTACCGCAAGACACCACCCTGAGGTAGAGGATCATTTCCAGACTCCCCCTAGAGATCAAATGCAAGAAGCTCAGGGTAGAGAGGAGAGAAGATACAAGAAATAGGTTTTTGATAGGTGCAAAGTGCATGTATAGTGGACAGAGACGGGCTATAGACTCCTTAGTACAGATTAGAGATTATTTCATTCATTGATTAGTTCATTCTTTATCCATTATTCATTTGGGAGATGTAGTCTTTGTATTTGATCAGAGCTTTTTAGCTGCATGTTATTTGATGTATAGTGGACAGAGACGGGCTATAGACTCCTTAGTACAGATTAGAGATTATTTCATTCATTGATTAGTTCATTCTTTATCCATTATTCATTTGGGAGATGTAGTCTTTGTATTTGATCAGAGCTTTTTAGCTGCATGTTATTTGATGGGTTTCGATGGACATGATAGCCATGTTGGTATGTTATGTTATTATGGACTTATTATAGAATCTTATGGTCTTATTATGGATTATGACAGACATATGTTGGGCATTATATATTTTTTGATATATATTATATGCGATGGACATTGCCAACACTATGTGGTTATTATGTGATGACATGGATGATTATTATGCTCGTGTATGGTAATTATGATCATGATGGATGTATGTGACTATGATGATTTATTCTTATGCTTATGTGGATGATATTGATTAAATGCATTATGTCAACACTTTGTGATGCAAGATGTGATGGATGATTGATGATTTTATGAGATATGATATGGATATGATACTAATGATTTGTGATGCAGGATGTGATGAATATGTGTAAATAGAAAACTGATTCCTGCAATGGATATATTTATAAATCCTTGTGATTGATTCAACAAATGTGATGGATATATGTGTTGTGCATTGTACAAGCAATTTTCTTTTAGTTTTAGTGGGAAAAATTTCAAGGGATATTATTGTTATTTGACTATGATATGAAAATGTAATGGGATGCATCGAATGAAAAATGCAATGTATGCAATGAGATGAACTAATATGTTTAGAATAATAACTCTAAGCAACATAAAGTGATAATGCAGTGAGATGATAATGGAATGGAATGAACTTAAGATGCTTAGAATAACCAATCTAGATTACTCTAAACAACTTAACATGAACATGATAATGATAATGCAATGAGAGGAGACAATATGAAATGAACTTAAGATGCTTAGAATAACCAATCTAGATTAGTCTAAACAACTTAAAATGATAATGCAATGAGATGAACCTAAGCAAATAATGATAAGTGTGACAATGCATCTCATATCAAGATGAATGATGATGGGTGTGGTACTGAACTGGTCAAAACCATAGGAACCCTACTAGGAAGAAAAGATGATAGATGAGCATTTGCACAACCAAAGTCACAAACCATAGGATAGGGGAAGGAATGGATGGGGATAAATGCAATGCAACAAGAAGATAAATGAAATAAAATGCAACTACTATTTTTCCATTTTAGGAGCATTGATTCTTGCTATAGCATAAGACACGATATGCCAGGGTATGAAAGACCAAGGAAACTTAGTGTCGAATGCATAAAACAAACACAATAAAAAAGAAGGCTATCCTAACACCCAAAAGCTACAAGAGCTTTGGTCAAGACAGGCATTGGGATAACCACAAGCACAAAGGATGTCTCAGTGTAACACAAGACCACAGGAATCTTGGTGGGTACTACATGGGACAACCAAGAAGATAATAACAAACAAGAGATCAAGATACACTCCTACACTCACCAATCAAAGTGCATCATGATATGATGGATCATGGTAGCCCTGACAGAGTATGATAGGAAGCTCAAATGATAAACAAAAAGTCAAAAGCATCAAAAGATCACAATAAATTTTAAATTTCCTTTGCCATAGGATCAAAAGAGTGGATGGGATTGATGCGGTCTGATTAGGAAGGATGCATCTTATTAAGACCAAATATGGAGGATAGATTAGGTGGTCGACATGACTTAGGATATTCAAAATTGGTTGGACCTCAAGATACTAATGGATTTTGTTTGTTAGGAACTAGCTAGGTAGTGACATACTTGATGACACGACATGACACAACAATAAAACACACCCTAAGACCTAGGGGCTTAAGGGCTAATCAGAGATTAGCCTTGCCTACATGAAAGCATAGAGCCCTCATAGTTCGATAAAATATTGACTAATGATGATGGATAAAAGTGGAAAGAGGACAATGGGGACCTCGATGGATGAAAATGATAGGATGGAAAAATTCCTTGGGAGCTGATCAAATGATCAATCTTTCATATGTGAAAGCGCAAGGGAAACATTGTTCAACAAAAGGACAAAAGATGAGATGATACCTAATGATAACTAGCATGATGAGAGGTCCTAGATGAGGACACGAGACCAAGAAATGACACAAATAGACACAAGCAAAAAAAATCTCCAATGTGGGATAAAATCTTAGGATTTCGGATAGCCGATGTGGAACATCCAATGCTCAACCAAAATATACCAAGTGATAGATAAGCAAATGTGGATGAAAGGATTGGATTGATAGGGTGGATGGAGGCATACAGTAACTAGGATGCAAGATAGATAATGATTAATCCCTCTATTAATGGTGCCTGTTGCTAGGTTTTCACCAACCATACTTATCCAAGGCACCACCAAGGTTGGTTTTCACCATAGGACGAATTATTTCTCTTTGCTATTTTTTTGGATTTTTTGACTTTTTTTTTGTATTTTTTATGGTTTTTTACTTTTTTTGGTACTTTTTAGGATAGGAGAACCCAATTGACTTAGGTGTAAAACCTCTTTAGGTGCATGATGTTGATAGGCTCCTCCAAGGGTTCCCCCTTAGGTGTAGCAAGCCTATATGCCCCAGAACCATATTTAGTCATGACAACATAAGGACCGAGCCAATATTCCTCAAACTTTCCTTTCTTGTCTTGATCTTGCTAGGTGTGTTGATTCTCTTTAAGGACCAAATCACACACATTGAATTGACAAGGACGAACCTTCTTGTTGTAGCTCCTCATAAGATGAAGCTAATATGTTTAAAGGTGATTATAAGCCTTGATGCACTTTTCATCCAGGAGTTCAAGCTGACTTAAGCCTGCAACCCGAGTATCTTCATCACTGATGAGGTTCTTCAAAGATATTTGAAGTGATGGGATCTCAACTTTGATCAGCAAGATTGCATCATCACCATATACAAAAGAGTATGGAGTGGTGCCAGTGGGAGTGTGGATGGATGTACGGTATGCCCAAAGGGTGGGATGGAGATGAAGGTGCCAATCTTGACCAGTATTGTTGACCACCTTTTTAAGGATCTTGATGAGGGTCTTGTTGGTTGCCTCTGCTTGACCATTACCTTGTGGGTAATAGGGCATGGACCAACTATGTTGGATATGTTATGTCTCGCAAAGGTGTTTCATGAAGTAATTTTTGAAGAGCTTTCCATTGTCAGTGACGATGGTGGAAGGGATTCCATATCTGTAGAATATGGAAAAGGATGAATTTGGAGATCTAAATACCCATGATTTGAGAGAGTGGAATTGCTTCCAACCACTTGGTAAAGTATTCAGTAGTTGTGATGATGAATGTATGGCCATCAAAGGATGGAGGGTAAATCTTGTCAATCAAGTCAAAACCCCATTGAGAAAAAGGCCATGGTGCTATGATGGGTTGCAAGTCTTGTGCAGGAGCATGGATTAAATCTACATGTTGCTGACAAGGTAGGGATTTCTTTACGAACTCACAAGAGTCATGCTCCATGGTAGGCCAATAATAACCAGCTCTGAGAATCCTTTTTACTAAGGCCATATAGTTAGAATGAGCCCCACAAACACCACTATGTACCTCGTTTAACACAGTGTAGGATTCTAATTCGTTCAGACACCTAAGTAGAGTGCCATCATAACCTATCTGATAAAGTGTATCTCCTATGATGGTATAGCGGGAAGTACATTCAATAAAGTATTTTTGTTGATTTCGAGTAAGGTCAAGTGGTAAGTGTGTGTATGAAATATTGGATCAATTTAAATAAAATCAAACACATATTAATAAAACATTAAATCAGAAAAGCTGAAAAAGAAAATAGAAATATGCAAACCGTAACAGTAGCTTCCCAAAATCATCTTATCTTCCTCTAACTCCAATATTTTGTTGGTTTTGAATGGCTCTCAGATCCAGCAGATCAAGCTCAACAAAATGACAGGTAAAGAACGAGATTTTAAAGTGTGCAAACTATGCCAAATGCAAAAGCTATGTTAAGATGAGAGTATGGCTATGATATTGAAACTGATATGAATGCATAAGCTGATGAAAGTACAGCTGTGTAAATGCGTAGTCTAACCAAAGCTTGGATTTGCGTCGGAATTTATAAAGTTTTTGAATGGATTCGATTGGCTGATTCAATCGACGGCCTGGATTAAGCTTGCTCGAATAGATGGCGAGAGATTTTTGAAAGTGGAGAGAAGAATGGAAGGTTTCCCTTTTCTTTCAATTTTCGTCATTGAGTTTCGAAGGGAAACTTCCATTTCAAAGAATGAGTCAGGAATTTGGAAGGGTGAGTTTAGCATGAGTTAGAAATTAAATAAAATATATTTATTTAATTTGGAAGTGAAGATGAAAAATGGAAATCCGCATAATTAAATAAATCATATTTAATTATGTTTTAGAATTTAGAATGTGAGGAAAATATTAAATAAAATATTTAATATTTAATTTAACTATAGGATGAAGAGAATATTCTATTATTCGAATATTCAAAAATATTCAAAATTTGAAATGATGTGATAATCAAATATAAATAAATTATGAAAATTTATTTAATTTAATTAAGAAGAATATGGGAAATGCCAATAATTAAATAAAGTTATTTATTTAATTAAGGTAGAAGAATTAGAAAAATGAACGATATAAATAAATGATTAGATTTATTTATATGTAGATGAATTTAGGGGAATTAATTAAATAAATCATATTTAATTAATTAACAAGCTTAATCATGACCATTTTTAGACATATACATTTTGCCCCTCTTTGAAGTGATGTGTAAAACACATTGCTTCAAAGAAAATAAAATTTTTCCCTTGATATGCTTTTGATATTTTTGCTGATGATGTCCCCTCTGGAGGTAAATCACAGATGAGATAGAGAGTGGTTTAGCTCGCGATAAAAGAATGCTCCAATTTTAAAAAAATATATAGTCAAAAAGGCCACAAACTTACCCTGAGTTGACCTTTAAAAGGTAAAAAGGTGAAAAAGACAAGTCATTTGCACTTTTGACTTTGGTGAATATTGTAGCTCTGAGAGTGACATCGTGACATAGAGATCCCTTATCATCGCCACCGATTCGAGAGATCTCGCAGATACCAGAGGCCAGCTACGTATGGACCATCGGTGAGTCAATCTAACCTCCTGTACTTTCAATTTTTTCTTGTTTAAATCGTAATTTCATTTGTTTCTGCGGATTTTAGATTTTGAAATGACATATGCGTGCATTTAGGATAGGTTCGGCATGCTTTCAAAAAATTTAGACGTGCTTAGGGTAAAAATAAAGGTGTATATAGGATAGGTGTTGAAAATTTACGATAAAACTAGTTTAGTGTATCCCGTAAAAACTAGCGCGCATATAGGGTATGATAGAAAAATTTAGGAGTAAAGCACTTTTAGGGAAAACAGTGGCACATAGAGTAAAAATGCGCATAGGACGAAAACAATGGCGCTTAGGTTGATTAAAGTGGCGCATATAGGAAAACGCGCATAGGGGATTTGTTTGAGCGCATATGGTAAAAAGAATGGTGCATAAGGGATTTTGTGCATCTTGTGAAAAGAATGGCGCATATGGGTTTGAGCGCATAAAGTCCACAGAGTGGCGCATATGGTAAAAATAGGTAGGATTGATGTTTTGATGATAGATTCGTGAAAATGATGATGTATTGCTTTCTTAGTCAATAGATAGGTAAATTGTCATGTCATCATGCTGATATGGATAGAAATGATAGAATAATCAAATGATTGATTGATAACTTTGCTTCCTATAGTAGAAAAAAAAGAGTAAATGATTGATATGACTTCTGATAAATTTTCTTTCTGCGATAGAAAACAAATAGTAATTGATGGTAGAACAGATTTGATATGATATCCAGCAAGATAGATTGTGTATTGGTTGCCTTGATAGGATGGATTGTGTGATATGGATCATTGATTTGATGCATTGATATGAATCATTGATATGGGTCTGATATAGTTCACTGATAGAGATCACTTGATATAGGTCACTTGAGATAGGTCACTAATATAGGTCACTGATATAGATCACTGATAGATAGTAGTCTAATTGATTTTGATTGAGATTGAATGATTGGTATGATTCTGATGAATTACCCTTGTGATGAAAATAGGAGGTTTTCAAAAACCTCCAAATTAGAGAGCGACTCTTAGTAGAATGGGATAGGATTCCCGAGTTGACACCTGCTGACATAGCATTGATAGATACTTGTAGTTTGAGATCCCTGTTGGCGATGCCACTGATTCAGGTCAATAGAGGATTGTTGACAGCACTGGAAGAGTGATGGCATTCGGAGCACAACACCTTTCATATGTTGACGGGTGACATGACAGTGACTCCAGAGGACATGTACAGGATTTTAGGTATCCTAGTGGTTGGATCCCTTATGTATTATGATCACAAGGAGCTGGGGGGTACAGATGTGTTGAGGAGGGTGTATGAAGATGCACATATAGCTGGGTACTGGGTAGCGTAGGCTGATTTTCATGGATATCCAGCCTTGCTGACAGTTTTGGGTGCATTCATTGGAGGTCTCCTTTGTCCGAATCATCGAGAAAAGGGATTATCAGTGGGATGGGGTAGGATTCTGGAGCAGATGTTGCTACAACCATGGAGATATGCATGGGGGAGCTGCATACTAGCACATCTTTATCATGATTTGCATCAGGTAGTGTACAGGGGTTCATCCAGTTTGTCTTGTGGGATGACAGTGCTACAGATCTGGGCATGGGAGCATTTTGCTATGACAAGACCGGCGTGCCCTAGAGTTAGGCCACCAGTAGGCCTTACATATATACGTATGCTATGTTCCTTACCCAACCCAAGCTGGGCAAGGTAGATTACTGGATACAACTGCTGGATGATATGGATATAGTAGTATGGCGACCATATCTAGATTGTGATCCGTGGGTGACAGATGATATAGAGATGTCGTATGTATGCATTCCTCGGTTCTTGATAGGGTGCACTCCCTTCATTCTGGAGAGGTTTCTGGCATTGCGTGTTCAGAGGTAGTTTGGATTCACACAGGGGATACCGCAGGGGGTTGCACACTACGCCTGAAGCAGAGATGAGGCCGAATGGGGGCCATGTATTTCATATCAGATAGCATATACAGAGTTTCAGTCCTTGGTACCTGAGGTATGGGTTGACAGGCGAGATGTTGTGGATGCAGGCATGTCTGATGAGTACTCTACGTATTTTTACATGCATCCCTTTCCACGATTCACCAGTCCTAATGAGCCAGCACCTATACTGGTAGCACCACATCCAGGGGCAGTTAGACAGGAGGATGTGGCCGGTGGTGAGCAAGGCACAGTTTTGGGAGAGGAGGTGGAGAGTGGAGATAAGGAGAGTTCAGATGATGATGATGGAGATGATGGTGGGGAGGAGGGATAGGTGCTAGAGAGATCCAGGCTTGATATTCTGAGGGGTGTCCAGATCATGCAGCGGTCGAGGACAGGGATTGGGAGGCAGACAATGATCTGTATGGCATCCTCCTCATAGTAGGGACATATAGCCACGCTTCAGGCCTAGGTGCAGACATTACAGGGTCAACAGGGACAGTTGCAAAGTCAGCTAGGATAGGCACAGGGATTTATTGTGCAGCTACAGGCATAGCTAGCATAGGCTCAAGCTCAAGCAGGCACAGGCATAGGCACAGGCACCTGCCCCAGCCCCACAGTTAGCCCAGGTGATCACAGAGAGAGATGGATTCAGACAACGGGCAATAGAGGTTGAGGGCGTGGCTCAGAAACTGATGGGCACTATAGAAAGTGCGTCACTGCGGGATGCCATTACAGAGGGCATGGAGATGGCCAGGGAGGCTGAGTACTACAGAGTGAGATATGAGGAGCTAAGTCCTCCAGAGCGTAGAGAGCCATACCCACGGTCCCATAGCAGGACAAGGAGTAGATTGCAGACACACACGCAGAGTAGGGGAGTGACCGGACCTCAGTAGGACCCAGATGCAGGCACCAGTGGTAGGCCACCTCCTTCCAAACTAACACCATCAGGGGTGTCGACCAGTTAGCGGATATAGTGCACATATGTGTACCATTTTTGGAGCATGTATACCAATTTTTGATTGTATCTCATGTATTTCTCTTTGGACATTTTAGTTTCATTGGGCAGTTGGACATTTGTATCATTTTTGATGAGTGATGATATGCAACAGCGATGATGATTTTAGATTATGTTTTGTACATTTATGATATGATGATGTGATATGCATTTATTTCTATGTGTTTATGGATTTTGATATGCAATTTGAATGATCTGATGACTAATATGATATGCAAGATGATTCGGTTATGATGTTATTATGATGATGATAATGTGTACTAACGATGTCATGCAGGTGGATGTATGTATTTATGGAATGATTATGAATATATGCCATGAAAAAAATGTGATATGTGATGTTATGCAGATTTTTAAATGTAGGATGATAATAAAAATGAATGTTGTTTTTATGGGATGCATTATGAATTTGTATGATGAAATGATATGATATGATGTAAAATGATTTGAATATTGATATGAAATTGAGATGAGTAAATAGTGATGTGATGTATGATGAAATGATATGTGATGAAAATATAATGATTTGTAATTAGAATGAACGGACAAATGAAATGAAATATAATGGATGTATAATGATGATAATGAAAGGATAATGATATGATATGATGAATAATAATGATATGATATGAAATAAATAATGATAATGGTAATAAAATGAGATGATAAGGATGAAATGAATGATAATGATTTGAAATGATATGTTTTCACGGTAGAATAATGGCGGTATGGTGAAATAAAATGGTAAAAATTTTGAAGATGAAGTAGATAGTTAATGGATGGTAGTAGAAATAAATGGTAATGATAGATAAATAAAATAATAAGATAAAGTGGTAATTTTCCGTTATGAAAAGATGATAATTGTCATACAGAAATGGTAATATTAAGTATGGTATTTTAATAAATAATGGTAAATTACGTGGGCATAATTAAGTAAAATGTTGATATGGATATGGTGGTGAAATGGCGTTATGATGATGATAATGGATGATAAATGTGATGAATGATAATGAAATGATAAGATGATAATGCAAATGCAATGATAAGATGATAAGGATAATGATAATGCGATGATAAGATGATAATGCGAATGAAATGAGGAAACGATAATAGAACTAAGATGAAATGATAATGAAAATGCAACTAACACGAAATGATGAAATGATAATGGATGCAATAATGAAATGATATGAAACTAATAAGAAATTATAATGAAAATGCAATTAGTGAAATGCTAATGAAATGATGATGAAATGATAATGAAAATGCAAAGATAATGAAATGATAATGATACTGAAGATGATGAAATGATAATGACACAAATATTTGTATTGTCCTCCACAAATAGTTCAAAGAAACATGGCAACCATTTGATGTGATTATTATCCTTTCAAAATTCCAATGCAAATCTACTATGCAGGTATGTACCATGATCTAAGATGAAATGCAAAGAAATGAAGCCAACCATTTTGTTGAGCCTTTTAATTATCCTGCTTAAATCATCATAGAGCATTTGAAAATGTTGGAAGTGTGTACAAGCATCAGAGGGGAAATTAGCACCAATGATGACCTGAGTACAACTTTCATGATTTTTGATATAGCAAGTGAGCACAAGCACCTAGGTATAATTGGACCGAGATGACTTGAGCATTTCTTGCATAAATAGGCAAAGACTAACCACAAATCTGATGTAAATTTGGAACTGTCATCAATGATAAACTTTCAATCATCATGTCTCACGACATATTTGCAATAGATAAATGATTAACCTCCAGACAGCAGACAAAGAAAAAAAACATCCTCTTTCCTTGCTAGTCTAGTTCAGTACACCATCAAGTGTGCTCCAGAGAAATGATATCAAAAATTAAACAACCATTATTCAAAAAAATGAAATGCTGTGATTCCAAACATTATTCAAATTATAGATCATCCTGATATGAGTCATGATAAGGTACGCAACTAAAATTTACTATGATATGGATCAATGATTGGATGTTTTAGTTTGATTTGGTTGTTTTGTTCGCGTGATTGGTTTTGACGTCGTTGTCTCACTGTTTTGGTAAAACTTGAAAGTTGATTGCCCCCAGTATGTCAATGTTTGCCCTTGGTATCAACACAACTTGCTGAAATGAATATGTACAATAGTCAAGCCATGGTAAGACATTATCGCTCAAGGAAAATGATGATAGCATGGTGCTGGTATGATCCTAAGATGATGGAAAAGATACATGGAAATGAAGGTTGAAAAGTTAAGTGTAGAACATGAACTAATAGATGGAGAGCCCCAAATAGCGTCTGTTTGCCAGATTTTCACTTTTTGTTTTTATTGCATTTTTGTTGTCAATAAACTGCCTATTTGCCAGGTTTTCACCCTATGACTTTCTCTTTCTTTTTCTTTTTTTTTCAGGACTTTTTTTGATTTTTTAGGATTTTTTCGGACTTTTTCTGATTTTTAGGATTTGTTCAAGACTTTTTCTGATTTTTTTTTGGATTTGTTCGGGACTTTTTCTGATTTTTTTAGGATTTGTTCAGGACTTTTTCTGATTTTAGGATTTTTTTAGGACTTTTTTTTTTTTTTTTTATTTTTTCAAGACTTTTTCTGATGATGATAACTGCCTTAGACATAATACTTTTTCAGGTGCATGGTGTTGATAGGTTCATCAAACAAATCCCCTTCTGGCATTGATAGCTTGTAGGCTCCCTAACCATAGACTGTGATAACCATATAAGGACCTAGCCAATTTGGTTTGAACTTTCCTTTCTTCTCTCTGTCTTGCTGATTCCATGGGTTCTCTTTCAGAACAAGATCACCCACCTGAAAGTTATGTGGCTTTACTTTGTGATTATAGCTGCGAGACATCATCTGTTGATATGCTTTCAAATGATCAGCTGCTCTTTTCATCTAGGAGTTCCAGCTCTTGGAGTCGGGAAACTTTGTATTCATCATCTATTGTGTGGCCTTTCAATGAGACTCTGAGTGAGGGAATCTCAACTTCTAAAGGTATTATGGCCTCTGCTCCATAGACCAGAGCAAATTGTGTTGCTCCTATTGGTGTATGAACACTAGTTCTGTAGGCCCACAAGGTGGAATTGAGTTGCACGTACCAATCCTTTCCTGACTCATTCACAGTCTTTTTCAAGATTTTCAATATTGTTTTATTTGAGGCCTCTACTTGGCCATTCCCTTATGGATAGTAAGGTGTTGAATATCAATGATGAATGTGAAATCTCTCACAAAGTTCATCAACATCCTGGTTTTTGAATGGACGTCCATTATCTGTAATAATGGAGTTGGGAATGCCATACCGACAAATAATATCGTTGAGTATTAATGGTGATATTTGTTTGCCAGTGACTTTAGTAAGAGGGACTTCCTCAATCCACTTGGTAAAGTACTATGTGGTTGTGATGATAAACTTATGCCCGTTCGATGAAGAAGGATGAATCTTTCCCACTAGATCTAACCCCCATTGAGAAAATGGCCAAGTTGGCATGAATGGTTGAAGTTCCTGTGTAGGAACATGAATGAGATTCCCATGAATCTGACATTTTGAGCATGTTTTCACAAAAGTGAATGATTCCCTCTTCATTGTAGGCCAGTAGTAACCCATTCTAATCAATTTTTTGGATAAGGTCAGTCCACTTGAATGAGTACCATAGATTCCACCATGAACTTCTTGTAAAGCTTTGTCAGATTCCTCACATTCAAGACATCGGAGTAAAGTACCATCAAGACCACGATGATAAAGGGTGTCAGCAATAAGAGTGTAGCGAGCGGATTGGTAGATAAAATTGCATTTTTGGTTATGGGATAAATCAGGTGGTAAGATATCATCTTTAAGATAGGCATAAATTTTTTTGTACCAAGGTGAATCGGATCCTACCAAGTGGCAAATGATTTGGCTTTCAGGGGTATCGTAAGTAGGTGTGAATGATTGTTCCACTAGAAATTCATAACGATTCAGAGTTTCTGGGAGTTGTAATAATGATGCAATCGTAGCCATGGCGTCAGCTGCCTTGTTATCAAGCCTTGGAATTTGTGTGAATTTGATATCCACAAAGTATTTCTTAAAGTCATCCACCATCTTTTTATAAGGCAGAAATTTGTCATCTTTGGTCTGATAATCATTATTGATCTAACAAATGACTAGTTACGAGTCGCCATACTCCTGTAATTCTGTAATTCTCCATTCCAGTGCTATTTTGAGCCCAGTGATCAATGCTTCATATTCGGCTATGTTGTTGGTGCATGGAAACATCAGCCTATATGATCAAGGAATGGTGTGTCCTTGAGGGGTGATGAAAAGTATGCTTGCCCCTGATCCTTGTTGAGTGAAAGAACCATCAAAATATAAGGACCATAGTTGCATGGATTCTGTAGTAAAGACATCAGCATCTAGAAATTCAATGTGCAGGGGATGATCTGCTTGTAGTGGTGCTTCAGCTAATTGATCAGCGATAACCTATCCTTTGATTGCCTTGCAATCAACATAATGGATTTCAAACTCACTCAGAATCATTACCCACTTTGCTAACCTTCCTGTTAATGATGCTTTGCTCAACAAATACTTGAGTGGATCAATCTTTAAAACCAGATTGATTGTATGGGTCAACATGTAATGCCAAAACTTTTGTGAAGCAAAAACTATTGCCAGACAAGCCTTCTCGATAGAAGTGTAGTTGAGTTCATGACTTGTTAGTGTTCTACTGATGTAATAAATTGTATGTTCCTTTCCTGTAGAGTCTTCTTGCGCTAGCAGTGCCCCCAAAGATGTCTTTGTTGCAGCAATGTATAAGATTAGTGGTTTATCTGGATTTGGTGGTATGAGAACTGGTGGAGTCATCAAATATTGTTTAATTTGTTGAAATGCCAATTCACATTTGTCATCCCACCTGAAAGGAACATTCTTATGCAGTAGATGTGTGAAAGGTAAACTTTTGTTGGCCAATTGTGCAATAAACCTTCATATAGACTGTAGTCGTCCCTGTAGTGATCTCAGCTGACTGATGTTCTTTGGTGGAGGCATTTCCATAAATGCTTGTACTTTTATAGGATCTACTTCAATTCCTTTTTCTAACACAATGTACCCCAAGATTTTTCCAGATTTGACCCCAAAAACACATTTCTTAGGGTTAAGGCGAACTTTTAATTTCTCTAATCTTGCAAATATTTTAGATAATATTTCAAGATGTCCTTCTCTGGTGTATGATTTTGCCAATATGTCATCTACATAGTCTTCCATGAAGATATGCATCATGCCATGAAAGATTGTAGTCATGGCTCTTCGATAGGTAGCCCCAGCATTCTTTAGACCAAAAGGCATGACGTTCCAACAATAGGTTCCCCATGGGCATGTGAAAGTTGTTTTCTCCTGGTCTTCAGGTGCAATCTTGATTTGGTTATATCCAGAAAAACCATCCATTAATGAATACATGGCATGGCCAGTTGTTAGATCAACTATAGTGTCGATGTTGGGCAGTGGGAAGTCATCCTTAGGACATGCTTTATTAAGATCTCTGAAATCTGTGCATATTCTCACAGTTTTATCTAGCTTAGATACAGGAACAATGTTGGAGATCCATTTTGCATAGTCAATTGGTCTTATGAAGCCCACACCAAGGAGTTTTTTTAGTTCTTAACCAATAGTGCAATATGAGGGTGCATCTTTCTGAGTTTTTGTTTCACCGGCTTGGCCCCTGGTTTGATAGACAAGTGATGCATGATAAGATTAGGATCAAGACCAGGCATGTCAACGTAAGACCACGCAAAGTTTACTTGATTTTCTTTCAGGAATTTCATGAACTCTGGTATTTCTTTCTCTGTCATTGATGCTGCTAACTATAAGATCTTTGGTTTGTCAGAAGTTTCGAGATTGACCGCATTTGTAGGCTCAATCAAGATAGGCAATCACTCATGGTAGTGCTCTAGGAGAGTGTCAAGATTCCCATCATCTGGTGCCTCAAAGAGGTTTTCATCATCTGATATGCTCTTTATTTTATCTTTTGTTTGATCTAATATTGCTAGATTCTGGTTTTCACCATTAGATCTTTCTTTTTTATTTTTACTTTTGTAGCTAGGAGACTTGACACTCTCCTAATCAAAAACTCTATGTCGAAAATCGCTGGTGGAACAATCATTTGTATCATCTGCGGAGAGGTAGTTTACAATAGCTTTGTCACTTGGAAACATAGGTATATTGATAGGTTCGATTGAATCCCAATCAATGAGATCAGGGTAAATTAAAGGTATTGGATCGTCAGGTTGTATGAAATCGGCTATGGTTATGGTCATAACAGAGTGGTCTGTAGGATCCAAGGTATGAGGTGGGTCAATGATGATACTGTCCTCATGATATTCTTGTTTGTTTAGATTTGACTCAGTATCACTAGAATCATAGTTGATTTGTGGTTCAGATTCTTGTGGTTGGGACCTTGACCCTTCACCTTTAATTAGAGTTGGGGTGTACTGGTGTATTACATCAACCTCTTTATCTCTCTAGAATTCATCATTATAAATGGTGTCCCATTCATATTCAGCAGAGTCTGTGTCAGAATTGTTGTCCAAGAAGTTCTTAACTATTGTCAAACATGCTTCTGGTGAATCTGAGCCTTCTTGCAATGTGAAGATAGTGCCATGCAGTTGTTTGGATGTGCTTTCTTTGGAGTTAGTATCATAACCTAATCTAGTTTTCTCTTTTGTAGCAAGTCCACGGAGGTGAATGGGTTCAACTACTCCTTCCTTCCTTTTTCCAATAGGACCTTTGTCATAGCCCATCTTTTGCATGATTGAGTACCCTTTTTCCATATTTGTCTGTGGGTAATTTGAGATTGGAGATTGCTTCTTCTTCATCTTTATAGAGCTAGTTTAGAATTTCTGTATCCTCAGGATTTTCCATGGGGAATTTTTCTTTGATGAATTTTCCATTAAATTTTGTGATTGGCTCTATTGGTGGTTGCTTTGATGTTGATGTTGCTAATATTTGATGTTCCCTTATAGATGGTTGTCCATGTGATCGAGGTGATGTCGGTAGATTGGCAAGACAAAGAGAGTATTCTCCAACTCCATGATCCTTGAATTTCATCTTTTTGTGTTAGTTGCATTTTTATTATCATTTCATCTTAGTTCTATTATCATTTCCTCATTTCATTCGCATTATCATCTTATCATCACATTATCATTATCCTTATCATCTTATCATTGCATTTGCATTATCATCTTATCATTTCATTATCATTCATCACATTTATCATCCATTATCATCATCATTTATTCTCATTCTATCATCATTTCATTTGCATTTCATTTTCATTTTCATTATCATTTCATCATCATAACCATTTGCATAACTTTTCACTATCATTTCATATCCATATCACTTCATTATCATACCATTTATCATTTAACATTAGCATTATCATTTATCATTTAACATTTAATTATCATTATTATTTGTATTGCCTTATCATTATCATTTAATATTTCATTATCATTTAAATTGGAGCATTCTTTTATCGCGAGCTAAACCACTCTCTATCTCATCCGTGATTTACCTCCCGAGGGGGCATCATCAGCAAAAATATCAAAAGCATACCAGGGGCAAAAATTTTATTTTCTTTGAAGCAATGTGTTTTACACATCACTTCAAAGAGGGGAAAAATGTATACGTCTAAAATGGTCATGATTAAGCTTGTTAATTAATTAAATATAATTTATTTAATTAATTCCCCTAAAGTCATCTACATATAAATAAATCTAATCATTTATTTATATCGTTCATTTTTCTAATTCTTCTACCTTAATTAAACAAATAAATTTATTTAATTATTGGCATTTCCCATATTCTTCTTAATTAAATTAAATAAATTTTCATAATTTATTTATATTTTATGTGTGTATGAAATATTGGATCAATTTAAATAAAATCAAACACATATTAATAAAACATTAAATCAGAAAAGCTGAAAAAGAAAACAAAAATATGCAAACCATAACAACAGCTTCCCAAAATCATCTTATCTTCCTCTAACTCCAGCGTTTTGTTGGTTTCGAATGGCTCTCAGATCCAGCAGATCAAGCTCAACAAAATGACAGCTAAAAAATGAGATTTTAAAGTGTGCAAACTATGCCAAATGCAAAAGTTATGTTAAGATGAGAGTATGGCTATGATATTGAAACTTATATGAATGCATAAGCTAATGAAAGTACAACTGTGTAAATGCGTAGTCTAACCAAAGCTTGGATTTGCGCTGGAATTTATAGAGTTTTCAAATGGATTCGATTGGTTGATTCGATCGACGGCCCGGATTAAGCTTGCTCGAATGGACGGCGGGAGATTTTTGAAAGTGGAGAGAAGAATGGAAGGTTTCCCTTTTCTTTCAATTTTCGTCATTGAGTTTCAAAGGGAAACTTCCATTTCGAAGAATGAGTCAGGAATTTGGAAGGGTGAGTTTAGCATGAGTTAGAAATTAAATAAAATATATTTATTTAATTTGGAAGTGAAGATGAAAAATGGAAATCCGCATAATTAAATAAATCATATTTAATTATGTTTTAGAATTTAGAATGTGAGGAAAATATTAAATAAAATATTTAATATTTAATTTAATTATGGGATGAAGAGAATATTCTATTATTCGAATATTCAAAAATATTCAAACTTTGAAATGATGTGATAATCAAATATAAATAAATTATGAAAATTCATTTAATTTAATTAAGAAGAATATGGGAAATGCCAATAATTAAATAAAGTTATTTATTTAATTAAGGTAGAAGAATTAGAAAAATGAACGATATAAATAAATGATTAGATTTATTTATATGTAGATGACTTTAGGGGAATTAAATAAATAAATCATATTTAATTAATTAACAAGCTTAATCATGACCATTTTTAGACGTATCAGTAAGATATTACCATGGAGGTAGTTGTAAATGTCATGGTACCAGGGTGACTCGGGATATACGATATTGCAAACCATCTCACTATCAGGGACATCATATGCCGAGATTAAAAGTTGTTTGACAAGGAACTCACAATTTGTTTGATCTTTGGGCATGTCGATGAGGAAACCAATAGTAGCCATTGCATCTGTTGCTTTGTTCTAGACTCTAGGAATCTATTCAAACTGAATGAAGGTGAAATACTTCTTGAAGTCATCCACCATGCTTTTATAGGGTTACAACTTGTCATCCTTTGTCTAAAACTCATCGTTGACCTATTTGATAATCAGTTGGGAATCACCAAAGACTCGTAGACGGGTGATATTCCATTGGATGGTGATTCTAAGACCAATGATGAGAGCTTCATACTCTGCTATATTGTTGGTTCACGGAAATGCTAGTAGAAATGACTGGGGGATGTGGTCACCTTGAGGAGTGATAAATAATACACCTGCACCAACTCCATTATGCGCATATGACCCATCAAAATAAAGTGTCTGTGTATCTTTCTACAACTATAAAAACCTCCTCATCAAGAAATTCAGCTACCAACAGATATGCATCAACTAGGGGAGCGTCGAGCAATTGATCTATTATTATCTATCCCTTGATTGCCTTGCAGTCTATGTACTCTATGTCAAATTCACTTAGTAACATGACCCACTTGGCCATGCCGCTAGTTAAAGAAGTCCTAGACAATAGATACTTAAGTGGATCAACTTTTGATATTATCTTGATGGGATTGTATCAATGGGTATTTTTCAAGTTAGATGAGCATCATTATTAATATTAAAACCCAAAGAACTATCAAGTACAATGAAAGAAAATACAAGAAATATTATACCAATTATTCCTTGAAGCTTCCATGATTCATCTCCATAGCACCTTCTAGCTTGCAGCGATCGAATGATTATTACCCTTGGATTTGTATGTGTGAGCAATTAACTATGACTATGTCTTATGCAAGTTTTGAAGGATTTGAATGAAAAATTACTATGCCTATGAAAAATAATCAAATTGAATTAAACAAACTAAGTGTAAAGTATGCAATTAAGATCTAAGCATAAAAATGTTGCAATAATGAAGTGGTCATCCCAAAATATGAGCAAAATTGGCATTTTATAGAAAATGCAATTTTGGATGGACAGACGAGATTGAAAGCTGACAAAGCCTAAAATTAGTGGATGATATTTCATGTGACAATCCCTAATTAGGGTTAGGGAAAAATCATTAAATGAGTGGTCAATATGCCATTTGATAAAATCAAATCGGCGGTTGAGAATAAATGTGATAATTAGCCAAAAAGATAAAGATTTTTTGAAAATCAAGAAGATAAAGACTTTGATTTGTGAGATTCGACAAATCAATAAGATAAGAGTTGAACTGAAAAGAAGATTTAGAAAATCAAGAATTTTCTCAGCTACTTGATTTTTGGAAGAAGATTACCATTTTGAATTAAATTAATTCAAAATATGGATTTTGTGTGACAGTAAATAATCAATTTTTTAGATTATTTACTAAAATGAAGTGACAGTTAATAAAGTGAGATCATTTTAAATAATTAATTTATTTAAAATGAGGGAAATGTTAAATTTGGTAATTAAATAATTAAAGATAATTATTTAATTTAGAGGATTATGACCGATAATTAAATAAATTAATAAGTCTATTTAATTATGAGAGTGAGTGACATTAAATAAATAAATAAGATTCATTTATTTAATAATCAAGAAGACATAAATGAATAAACGTAATTAAATAAATTAAGAAATTTATTTAATTGTAAGAGGACAATAGTGTAAGGAAAGCAGAGGTGCGGAAACACTTTCCTAATGTCAAATCCACAAGGAAGAATGCAATGCAGGGATTTTAATTTTTTTAATTACAATCTAATTAAGACACGCATGAAAGATTTACAGAAATAGAGAAGAAACTCAAAGACAAAGAACAACAGATTTACGTGGGAAAACCCTTTCAGGAAAAAAACCCACCACACCAAGCTGAATCTCTTTGTATTATAGTAACAAACAATTACATAAAATGCAGAGATAATGTAACTCTCTAGTTATCAGTTCTCAATAGCTTCATTCACTGTTCAACCTCTTACAGAAAAGTTCTCATAAAAACACTCGAAAAACTCATCATAGAATTCTTATCACATTCTGATTTTATCCTCTTGTTGATCCTTATCTGCCAATGCTCCATCAAAGAAAGTTTCCATGGCTTTTCAAATTTTTTCCTTGCATGCAGTTTTTCCAGTGTTGCAACTGATGCAAAAATCCAACTGTCATCTATTTGAAAATTGCTTCCTCTGATTGGTCCACTGGATGCCACATAGGATGGTCACATGGTCAAAGGCAATGAAAGTTTGTTGGCATATCGGTGGGACACTAACAGTGTCTCCCTGATGCCACAAAGTAATCGGCTTAAGTCTCCAACAGTCGGCAAGAGGTTTCAATGAATGCCATGAGTCATATCGAGTCCATCAATATTCAATACGTTTCTATAGGGAAAAAATTCCTCTATCGGCAAGACATTTTACCGATGCTTGCAAGTCATATCGAACTCAGAGAGACCATCAGCAAGACATACCGATCTCACCAAGACCTCATATCAAAGTCTTTGAGCCATGTTGTCATATGTTTTCCATTCGGCATGACTATCGCTTTTCGGTGAGACTCATATTGAATGCCACAAGTCACAATGATGAGACATTCCATCGGCAAGACATACCGATCTTTGACAAGACCTCTCACTGAACCTTCATGTTACATCGATGAGCATTTTTTATCGGCAAGACCTATGTTCTTTGCTGTGACCTTACATCAAGTTCCATCACGTCTTACTAAGTCAGTGAGACTACTCTTCATCACTAGGACATTTCATCAAGCATCACCAAGTCTTACCGAATCAGCAAGACCTATGCCCTTCGCCAGGACCTTTCTCTAAGTGCCCAAAGTGATCCTGAAGACTGTCGGTGTGACTTATTCAAGTCGCCAAGACTTCTCAACGAAGTATTTTTTCACTGCGAATGAACCAAGAGAATACTCCCATTGGCAAGACTTACATTCTTCGATGAGACCTCTCCCCGATGATTCGTGTGTGTTATCCTGATAGCCATAAGCTATTGGTGAGACTTACACCATTTGCTAGGACATCTCACCAAAGCCCTAATGATAGCCTGATAAGATCAACTATCGTCCAGAGTTCTACCAATCGACAAAAGGTCACTTTGAACACAAAGAGTCATAGCGATAGTCATTTTTGGCAAGACATCAACTCTATCTTGGCGACATGAACCTATCAAGCAGATTTAGAATAGTTAGTCGCCTAGACATGAACAATGTCACAGTGACTTTTCCCTTCAAGAGTTCCATGTCAGTAAGGATTGAGGCACATATTCCAACAAGCTACCACTTGACAAAGATCTTACTGACACCTCCAGAGCATAATAAAACTACTAAAATTCATGGGCCAAGAGGCCCATCAAACTGGCACACCACCTGAACTTGTATGTGCTCACAGGCTTCATCAATGCATCTGCAACATTCTCCAAAGTATCCAATTTCTCCAAAG
>VDFB02040569.1:78552-94134 GCA_007258455.2 Sequoia sempervirens | reverse complement strand
CTTGCATCTGTTGTGTGGTCTCACAACATGCCCCATTTTTCCCTTCGAAAAAATGTGGAACCCTCTCTTTTTGCTGCTTTTTCCCTTCCTTTACTTTTCGCTTGCTTTGGTGTGCCACTTTTGGAGGAAATGGTAAAATAATGATGTCTTGATCCAATTTTCCTGGATCTAAATTAAATTTATGTGTCACCGGACTTGGAGTGTTTACAAAATCTTTTCTTGACCTTATTAACCATCCAGACCCTAAGTTTTAGGTATCGTATGTTGTTGCTCTAGGGATAATGCGTCTTCTATGAAATTTTATTTTTTCCTAGCTAGTCGTTGCACAGGTGATAAGTTTTCACTCGAGTAAAATTGTCCTAAGTGTTCATGTTTCGACCTTTTTTTTTCCTTGGTTAAACTCGGTAGTGGCTTTTCTTTTCTTTGGAAATAGAGACCTAAAGTTTTTTGAAATAAAGTTCATCTTGAACCAAATTGGTCTCACTTTCACCTGGTCCTGGGTACCCTTTGCACCCAGTTCTCATAAACCCTATAAGAAAAAGTCTTGACCCCTGATAATTCTTCAAAGTTGAGTGTTAGATGATTCAAACATTTTTTGATGATCAATCATTTAGAATCCAAGCTAGACGCTTTCTTTGAGGCCTTTTTCCTTGTAAAAGTTAAAGTGACATGCAAGCGTGCTATGTTGGCCACCTGTGCCACTTTTCTCTCAAAGGTGAGCCCTAACACAAGAATCAAGGAGTTATAATTTGAAACCTAATCCACCATTATTTCACCTTTGTTTAGGGTAATTAATGCATAGTAAAGAAATTAATGAAGGTGACAACATCAAACATACTTGGCACCACCTCGAGCATGTAGTTGCTTCCATAATACACTACCTTGCGCAAGACCATTCACTTGTAAGGATATCAAAAAATTAAAACCAAGATTGTGGCATGCAAAGAAGGGTAAGTTTTAGAACACTGAAGAACATGGCTATCAAGGTTTGAACCTATGTTTATTCAATCACATTATCAATGAAACCAGGTACTTTTTTGGTAATTGAATTTTGTTAATTTTTTATGCATGCATGGCTCTAGTTAAATAGTATTACCTCTAGTTAGGTCATTAAGACAATGATCATTTATAAATAATTTAACCTAATTGTAGACTGTAAATGTCATGAGTAAAGAACTTTCATGAATTATTGAAAATGTATGATTAAAATTAACCCTAACTTGCACACAGAGCACATATCTACTAATAATGTAGGAAACTAAGAAAGATATGAGAACTTCAAGGAAGAAGAATATAAATGAGGAATTTGAATTCCCCACCTCGCAATTTGTATCTATTGGTGGGATAGTTATAGATATCCATCTAGGAGGCTTCAATGAGTATGCACTCACTACAAGGATTCATCAGGAAGGTTCCTCTTAGTACACCAAAAATATTGTTGCAAGTGGATTGCATTTGGTAGGAGGGTTCATGTTGGCTATGGACGCCCCTGAGCTAGTATTGGAGTGCATGTGATGGTATGACCCTGTAGACACCTGAATTTGACCACCCCCATATGGTCAAATTCACCCCTTTTTATTCCTCTGTCCCGCATCCCTCATTTGCATTAATTAAATAATTTATTATTTGATTAATATTGTCTTGCAACCTAATGCCCCTAAGGTATTTAATAAATCAATTTAATACCTTACCCCCCTTTTTTCATCTCTAAATTAAATAAATATCCCAATTTATTTAATTTTGTCACTTTAGCCTTTATGAATTAAATCTATTTTTAATTCACCCCTTTTTCTCTCTCATGCTACATCCTCCATAAATCTCTCTAATCCAGGTTAGTTTGATTAATTTGTGATTAGGATTTGCACGCTATTAATCATCATTAGGGTCACATCCTCCATAATCTCCCACTTGCCTCTAATCTGTCATTAATTCGTCTAATCATGCATTTGCACAACCATAATAAATTGATTAAGTCAACCTAATCTACATGCCATTTATGGCATGTGTCCTAAGTCAATGCATTAAATGCTTTCTCCTTTTGGAGAAGGAAACCCCTTTCCTATGTGAATTTTTAATTCACATTTATTTCCTCTACATTTTTTAGGAATTTAAAAAGTCCCCATGTGGATTTTTGAGGAATTTTTAATTCCTCACATGTCCTCTCACCCACATGTGGACAAGACCTCCTTTATGAGGATATTTTGTCCAAATCTGAAAATACTATGTAGTACCTCCATGTCACATCCACATCATCTCCCCCTTGCCTGAAAATACTATTTAGTACCTCCATGTCACATCCACATCTCCTCCTTGCCATCTCACCAGCTACATGTCAATATGTGAGGGCTTGTGAGTTCTTAACTCACCCCAACCCTTGATCTCATCCATCTTGGCTTGATCTTGACCATCCATTCATTTAGAGGCACTTCCCATAAAAATGGTGGAATTTCCCTCATTTGCATCCATCCACTTTTTCAATCAACTAAGCACACTTAGCAAACATACACTCATCCAAGCATCCTCCATTGTTGCAACATCTTTGACCTCTCATCTTGCATCCTTCAAAATAACCACAATCTCCATTGCATCCATCATCATCTTAGCTACAGTTTGCACTAGGTTTCAAGCTATTTTGCTACCAAGGAGCACAAAAATCAAGCAATCAAAAGGGCCAACCAATTCGTTAATCTAAACAAGGTAAAAAGTTCTGATTTCTTGTGTTTTTGTTTAGATTAAACTAGGTCAATATTGAGTGTTTAGATTGTGTTTCTTACCTTGCATTTCCATTGTTGTTTTGCATTCCTAGGTTAGAATTCACTTGCACACATTTTTGGCATGCCCGGTGGGACCCATGTCATGGGCCATTTTTTATTGTTTGTTGTTTTTAAATTTTGCATGTTTGAATTTTACACACAGGGGTGAATTCGCTAGTTACAGAGGTGGATCTGCATCAAACATAGGTGAACACGATCCCGCCCTTTCATGAAAAGGGGTAGGCTTAAAACCAATAGGAAAAATCACTTGACACAATGGTGGATATTGTAGAGCCACCATGAATGGGCGGCATTACTGATTACATAGGCGAGTTTGAAGCAGTTACAAAGGTGGAATCAAATACACCTATCCACTTGAATAGGCGACTATGACTTCACCCATCCCCCAAATAGGTGATCCTGATCTATAGACATGGGCAATTTTGTCTCACACAGAGATGAATCTACAGTTATCTTAAACCTTAACCTTTCTAATTCTAGCTCAAATTTGATTTTGGTTTCCGGTACTGACCAACTAACTTGTTTCTTGGTGGCTGTGGTATTTCACTAATAATTTGTGTAACATTTGTCCCACGCTTGACGAAGATCGGTGATCGAAACCATTGATCTATTTTTTGTACGACATTCGGTCGAAGACCCATTAGTTAGCTCTGTCTATTATTTTTTGCACTAATCTAGGCACACATAGCTTAATTAAAGGGTCAATTAATATTGTTTGCTATGCTTGGGAGAAAGTTGATGTATCCAGTCCCCTTGCACCTTTCAGTGATCCTAGGTGACGAGAAATCGCAACTTGTTCCAATCCAATCTTGTCTACCCAGGAAGTGCTAATGAGTCTAAGCTCTCCCCTTACACTACGTGCGAGCTTGAGGACCAACCAAAGCGTCTAGTATTTCCTTCCCTTAGTGTGACCTGCCTGGGCTTTCATCACTTGGGGGATGATCCCAACCACATGTTATTAGAGGGGTATATAAAGGGGGGAGAACTAAAGTTGTATCCCAATTCAGTCACGTCGTGTCTAGCAAAGTGTCGAAGCTAGGGTGATACCTAGATAAGATGTGTAGGGTTGGTTTGAGTTTCCAATACCTCACTGGGGCTCTCAATCCACACTTGTGATGGGTTGGTGTTCACAGTTGTGCCTCACGTACCTAGCGTATATTGAGGATGCACAAGATAACTTGTATAGCTTAGATAGAGACCCATGTTTTAGCCATGACTTAGTGTAGTGCAGGGGATGCGCACTGTACCCTGAACTTACTCACCATGTTCTCCCTTGGGTTGAGATATAAATCCTCATGGTGGACTACGATAGTCTTTGAGAGAGTGTGTGAAGGTGAGCCCGTGGCATCTGTTGATGACCTTGTGCCACTAAATTACTAGCTATTTTCCTTCGCAAGAAAGGGTGATCCAGAGAACCACCCCGGTATCACAGAGTATTAACCTTGGGTTGTCTGTCCAAGGTGGTAGGCCTACATCAAGTTTGTAAACCATTCATACTAATTCTAGGATTGTGTTGCTTGACATGTCTTCTTTGTGTGATACCAGTGCTTATCATCAGTCTGAGTCAGTCCAGCCTTTCTGTCTGTTGTTTGTTGTGTTTTCTATCCTTTTCCATAGTTTTCCCCTGCACTCAGTGGCGAATTTGCTTCTCATAGAGGAAAATTTTCATTGTGGATAGGCGATCCTGCCCTGTGAAGGGGCAATGCCATTTTTTATTCTAGTCTAGGTCATCCTTTAGGCGATTTTATTTTTGTCAGGGCCAAATTTTCCTATGGGTCCCTTCATTAGGTGGCCCTGTGTCCACCTATTCTCTGAATAAGTGAGTTTTCCAATCCATTAGGTGAGTCTGCGTCCAGTCCATACCTTCCAAGTCCACCCATTTTCCCCTAGAATAAGCAATCCTTTCCATTTACAGGTGAACCTACTATCCATAGGGGGAATCCCGTGTCTCATCTGAGTCTTCCCCGTTTGTACACTCCTTAGAATAGGTGAATTTGTTGTCCGTAGGGGTGAATTCATGTTTGCCTATATCATCCCCATCTGTATGGTTTAGGTCATAGGTGAATTCATGTGTCTAATAGGCAATCCCATTTCAGGTGTTTCCATTTCCCATTCGTACAACTCAGGAAATTGGAAAACTTGTTATCCCTTGATATTCAATTTTTCTTGTGTCCGTACATCCCAAGATAGAGGCAATCCTACTTGATAGACATGTGATTTTATCCATCATGTTCACCCGTTTCTTGTGGGTCCCTTAAGATTTGGGCGATCTCATGTCTTATAGAGGCAATCCTGCATCCTAGATAGGAGAGTTTGTGTCTCGCATCCACCTATTTCTTTTGAACACCCTTAAGATTTAGGTGATCATGTGTCATAGAAGGGATATCTTGTATCACATATAGGAAAATTTTCTTGACAGAGAGGCGAATCCATGGTCTTTTGGATAGGCGAACTTGTCACTTGGAGGAGAAAATTTGTCAAACATAGAGGCGTATGTACTTACCATACAAAACTCCTAAGAGTTAATCCTTTGGGCCACTGAAAGCCTATCATTTTTTGAGTTTGTTGCCATGATCAAATTTTTTTTATCACCATCCATCTTCCTGTAATCGTCACTTTAGTCTTTCTATATTTTCCAAAAGTCATCCATCTGTTAATAAGATCATATAGGTGCACCTTAGAACATCCCTAGATTGCATATTCATCTTCGGTTCATGAATCCCAATCCCCTAGACTTTGTTTTAGAGGTTTTTATCCAAGTTGGCTTAGGTGCATGATCCTGATCATCATCCTTCACACTTTCTTAGGATTGTTATCCATCCCGAGTTAGTAATCATCCATGGCCCAATCAATCTACTTCCATATTGAGGTATATTCAGTGTCGTAATCAACCCTTTCGTCATCTAATTAGATCGTCAACATCTTACGTCTTCTAGTTAAACCTTTGAACTTCTTTTATAGTCAACCTCATTGATTTGATCCAACCTACCATCCAATTCTATCAATCATCTCGTCTCACCAATAAATCTAATCAAATCGAATCCCATCAACTATCCTATCATCCAATCGATCAATCAATCTGTCATATGATCCAATCAATCCTTTAGTCATCACCTAGGCCATTCATTTAGTTTTATCCTAGAGCTTAGTGTCATCTTAGTTACTTGGTAGTTTTACATTTTCATGCCCATTACCACCTGATCGTAAGCAAAGAAACTCATGGTAGAACAATAGGCCCAAGGTACTTAGCCTCACATTCCTCAAGATCCCACCAGTGGGGGTTCATCGCAATCCAATACTGTAATCCACACTACATTTCCTCTTGCCGATGAGAGCATGGTCAACCAATCTGAGGTCACAGTGGAAAAATATCTTAATAATCTCATCAATCTCCAAATGATGGATCATCTCCTCAATGAGTGTGGGGATAAGATTCTCTCCATATTTCTCCTAAAGGGTTTCAAGCCACCATCAAGGGTTTATCCAGATCCATTCCAGACCATCCATTCCATTCCCTTTCCATTCCTTCTTTTATTCCACCCAGGTTTCAATTTTAAGTTTACATGGGGAGCCACACTGAGATCCATTCCCCATTCTTTGTCCTGGGTTTTGGTGTGTGCAGGGTCTCCTCCAGTCACCCGGCATGGACATCTCCACCAAAGGCTCGGCGGCGCCGAGTCACCACCTCGCCACTACCTAACCCAATGGGTCAGCCTCCTGAGAGAATTACTCAGGGCAATGCACCGTTGCCGCAGCCTCCACCCTCTGGATATACCCTTGCATCCAATTTATGCGCCACCTCCATTTCACATCTTAATAGTAAGCCTCGAGGCCAACCCACAGCGAATGCAGCCATGCTTCTACTCACTGGCGGACATCCACCGAAACTTCCATCTCAACCCTGCAGCATATAATTCATTTTACAGCCCCATCAGCATAGGTTGCGCTGGCATCAGCAACCTCCGCACTAGTGCCGAGGTGTTTCCATCGCAATCCCTCAATGTCCGCGGTTTCCCACTCACGACCAGCATCATCTTATGGAGTTTTGCCTCCTTACCAGCCGATCCCCAACAACCGGAATTCCTTCTCGGCCTCTTTATCAACCGGCTGCCATCTTACATCGGCAGCCACCTCAACATACACACCAAGGTCAGGCCTGACACATCAATCAGCCCTGCAAAAGATTCTAGGCCAGCCTATTTCTCACTAGTTGTAATGCCCACTTTCAATGCGTTATCGCATTGTGGCCGCTGCCATCCGATCCCTGATCCCCAGTTGCCTTATCCACACAGCCCCAATGAAATCCCAGCATCAGCTACATACGCACCAGATCAGCGTTTTTGCGGCAAAGATGCTTATTACTGGCGTCCAGTCCACAGCGGCCTCCGCTTGTGGCTGACGACCAACAACTACTTATAATTACCAATCCAATATGTATTACTCCCAATAGTAGCCATCGTACCAATAGGGTGCCGCCACCTCTTATTATCAAGCCGAACCATCATATCAGCAGGGTGGTTCTGCCTCATATTATCAAGCCCCACCATCCTATCAACAATTTTATGCCAATCCAGTATCCACATACCACAATCAATATCAACAAACCTCTTTATATCAGCCTTTTCCATCATACGATCAAACTATCCCAATTCCATCCACAACATATCAGTCGTATGCTCCTTATAATCCATCTAATCCAACCAATCCTTCATCATCTGCACCTGTCAATAAGGAGTGGGCAGAGATAAAAGCTGCGTTAAAAGAATTACAAGACGAGACCTCCAAAAAGTATTTCAAATTTGAAGAGATTTTCCCCTATCCATTTGATCCCTCGATTTCACTTGTTCCTTTTTGTAAACACTTTGAAATGCCAAAGTTTGAAAAATACATAGGAACCAAGGACCCAAAGAACCATCTCCAGGAATTTTGCACATAGTACCAAGAAGTCTTACACAATGACAATTATCTCTTGTGGTTATTCCCTAGGAGCCTAATGGGGGTAGCTCTAGATTGGTTTATGGGTCTTCCAAAGTGGTCAATCTCTTCTTTTGTGCATGTTTCAAAGAAATTTTTTGCACACTTCTTCTTCAACTAGGAGGACATCGATACCTTAGATCTTCTAAAAGAAAAAACAATGTGAGGGAGAAACCTTTGCAAGCTACCTACAAAGGTGGCACGCCCTGGTCAGTTGACTGAAATCCCATCTCAGTGAGAAGGACATGGTGACCATTTTCATTGCAAACGACCATCTAGATATGGCACATACTCTCAACCTTCATTGTTTCACAACATTTTTAGAGGTCATAGAAAAAGGTACTATCATTGAGAGGGCACTCATTGCTAAAGGACAAGTCAAAATTTATAATCTAGATAAGGATAATTCATCTAGAGAAATCCTGCTACTAGAATAAAAACAAGAATGTTGTCAATGATGGTGTTACTAACATCAAACATGTCCAAGTAGCCAACACCTCACAAAGGTCACAATATGTCCCCAATCAACCATCAGTCTCTAACATCATATTAGTGCCATAGGGGGCACCACCTCCTCCCCAATAGTCCAATCAACAAAATCAAGGGAACACCAAACACTCATTCACCCCTTTGGGAGAGTCCTTAAGTGTTGTTTTCAATAGGCTCCTTCAAGGGAGTTATCCAATCACTTATCATGTGACTAATCCCTTTGACGAGTCCAAACCAAAGCCTTCCTAGTATAGGGAAAACGAGTACTATGACTTTCACAAAATTATAGGTCATTCCACTAACAAGTGTCAGGGACTTAAAACACATATACAAGATATCATAGATCAATGAGATATAGTAGTGGATGCCAATCAGGTGACATCATCCAATGCCCAACTGCACATCTATCAAAATGCTTTCCCAAAGAAAAAATAGGGTGCTAGTATGTCCAATGCTAATCCTAGGTCAAGCAATAACAATAACCAAAATAACAACATGAATAATATCAACTATAAGAATGTACCCTATAACTATGATGGCATAGTTATGTGCATTAGCTAGGTAGAGCCTTGCGTATCCATGATTCATGTTAAAGGAAAAGACCCACAATGTGTTGTTACAACCCGTCGCACCCGTATCTCCATTCTTGGTCCTTCCACATCATCCTAGCTAGCTCTTGTGAGCTCCCAATATAATATTCTTGATAATCTTGGAAAGATACCCACTAAAATATCCATCTTGGATTTGCTTAAGTCTTCCCCCACCCATTAGGAAATTCTCACCAAATCTCTTCAGGACACATACGTGCCTAATGATATAGATCCTACTCAATTTCAAGCCTTAGTAGGACATTTTTCATCCACATATCAGTTGGGCTTCAGTAAAAATGATACGGCTTTAATCGATTCAAACCATAATCATCCCCTTCACATCGAGGTCCTCATAGCCCATCATAAAGTAAAAAGGGTTCTGGTAGATAATAGATCCACCCTCAACCTCTGTACATTAAATTTTATAAAATAGGTAGGGTACACCCATGCTGACTTGAATAATCAAATTATCACCATCAAATCTTATGACAACGTAGAATGAGACTCTGAAGGAATCATTTGTCTTCCTATTCAGGTTGGCACTATTGTGCAGTATACCACATGTCATGTCCTTGATCTAGATCTCCCATATAATCTTTTCCTTGGTCGCCCATGAATCCATGCCATGGAGGCTATTTTGTCCACTTACCATCAATTCCTAAAGTTCCCTTTCAATGGGATGGAAGTAACCATACATGATGATCCACAACCCTTTGAATAGGACTGTGCTTTAGAAGCTTCTTTCCCTCACTCCCACTACTGTCCAGAAGTTGAAGTGGGGCACTTAGGCATCATCTTCCAATGCATCCTCTAATCCATCGTTGACCACATCATCCATTCCCTCCATTGCATCTGAGTCCACAATCACCAAGGTCCAGATCATAGATAAAGGTTGTGGTGAGTACGAGATGTGTATAGCTTTAAATTTGGAAACTATACATCCATCTCCTCGTACATATCGCCAACCTTCTCAGTTTGCACCAAAGGAAGACGAGAAGATAATAACACTTAGCTCTAAGAACGTGGGGTCTAGCACTTTTTGATCCCTTGGAACATGACAAGATTAGTCAGATGATGATACCAGTAAGTGGATATATAGAGAAAAACCCGAACCTTCGCCCCCTCTCATTGAGTACTTCCAAGAGACTCATCCTCATGCTTCCAAGTTAGTTGAAAAATACAATTATTAGGGGGGAGGCTTGGGAGTAGAAGAATAAGGAAGATTGCAACCTATAAATTTAGGCTTAGGCTATGATAAAAATCAAAAGGGTCCTACACCATCAACTAATACCTCTAATAACATCAATGCAGACAATGATTTCCTTAACAACATACCGGAGGAAGAGGCCATCATAATTGCATATGATGACATTGATCTCCCTTCCCTATTTGACTGCTTGTTCATCTTTACCATTAGCCTTTCCCTTTGCCATCCCAACCTCATTGATTGGGATTTACGAGGTAATGCACCTATTGATACCTTTCCTTCAGTGGACACTTATGTGCATCTCATGGGATTTGGGGAAGATGAACACCCTAACTACAAAAGTAAAAAGAAGGAAAACAAAAAGGGTCATCTAGTGAAAACCTCTCTAGGGCCCTTCCTGACTCATCAAAAATAAAAATAAAGGGTGTATCCGACAATGAAAACCTTGATGAGGCACTGGAGGATGGGGATGTTCATCTTCCCATTGTTGGAACTTAGTTGTCCAAAAGGTCTTCCATCCCGATTGAAGGGACACAAGAATTCAATTTGGGAATAGAAGAAGACACTAAAATCACCTACGTAGCCAAATCACATTCAAAGGAAGAGCATTCCATCATTGTCAACCTACTAAAATAAGGAATCATCAACTTTGCATGGACTTATTCAAACATGCCAAAATTAGATGCCACCTTGGTGGTGCACCATTTAGAAACTCATCTGGATGCTAAACCTGTTAAACAAAAGCTAAGAAAAATGCATTGCCAAGTGGCTTTGCTCGTAAAGAAAGAATTGGAGAAACTATTAGAGGATGGGTTCATAAGATCTATTGACTATTTTGATTGAATATCCAACATAGTGTTGTCACCAAACCAAATGGAAATATCAGAATCTATACAAATTTTTGGGATCTTAACAAAGCTTGTCCTAAGGATGATTTCCCGCTTCCGAACATTGACATGCTGGTGGATCTTACAGCAGGGCATGAGATGCTATCCCTTATGGATAGTTTCTCTGGCTATAATAAAATTGGAATCACACCAGGAGATCATCATAAAACTGCCTTCACTACCCCTTGGGGCACCTTCTGCTATAATTTCATGCCATTTGGACTCAAAAATGCAGGGGCAACCTATCAGTGTACCATGACTGTTATCTTCCATGACCTCATCCATATCATAATGGAAGATTATGTTGATGACTTATTGGGAAAGTCCAAGACTAGAGAAGAACATCCTATGATCTTGAAGAAAATCTTTGAGCGGTTAGAGCACTACAAGCTGCGTCTAAATCCAAAGAAGTGAGTGTTCGTTGTCACATCAGGAAAGCTATTGGGTTTCATAGTCTCGAGAAGGGGTATCAAGGTAAATCCAACAAAGGTCAAAGCAATAATGGATATGCCCCCATCGTGTAATCTAAAGCAATTAAGAAGCCTTCAAGGGAAGCTACAGTCCATCGGGAATTTCATAGCCTAGCTTGCTGACAAGTGTCAACCATTCACACATCTTCTGTGCAAAGACACCACCTTCAAGTGGGATCCAAGATGTATGCAAGGCTTCAAAAAGATTAAGGAGTATTTGGCTCATCCCTCCATCTTAATGCCTCCCATTCCAGGTAAACCACTCTTGTTGTACATCTCAACTACATCGGTTGCACTGGGGGCATTACTAGCACAACATGATGAGTCTTCTAAAGAACATGTAATCTACTACATCAATTGAACATTGGTGGGTTATGAACTCAACTACTCTCTGATGGAACAAAACTGCTTGATAGTGGTATTCAATTCACAAAAGCTTCATCATTACATGCTTAGTCATCCCATCAAGATAATATCAAAAGTTGATCCACTTAAGTATCTATTGTCTAGGACTTCTTTAACTAGCCGCATGGCCAAGTGGGTCATGTTACTAAGCAAATTTGACATAGAGTACATAGACTGCAAGGAAATCAAGGGATAGATAATAATAGATCAATTGCTCGACGCTCCCCTAGTTGATGCATATCTGTTGGTAGCTGAATTTCTTGATGAGGAGGTCTTTATAGTTGTAGAAAGATACACAGACACTCTATTTTGATGGGTCATATGCGCATAATGGAGTTGGTGCAGGTGTATTATTTGTCACTCCTCAAGGTGACCACATCCCCAAGTCATTTCTACTAGCATTTCCGTGAACCAACAATATAGCAGAGTATGAAGCTCTCATCATTGGTCTTAGAATCACCATCCAATGGAATATCACTTGTCTACGAGTCTTTGGTGATTCCCAACTGATTATCAAATAGGTCAACGATGAGTTTTAGACAAAGGATGACAAGTTGTAACCCTATAAATGCATGGTGGATGACTTCAAGAAGTATTTCACCTTCATTCAGTTTGAATAGATTCCTAGAGTCTAGAACAAAGCAACAGATGCAATGGCTACTATTGGTTTCCTCATCGACATGCCCAAAGATCAAACAAATTGTGAGTTCCTTGTCAAACAACTTTTAATCTCGGCATATGATGTCCCTGATAGTGAGATGGTTTGCAATATCGTATATCCCGAGTCACCCTGGTACCATGACATTTACAACTACCTCCATGGTATATCTTACCACTTGACCTTACTCAAAATCAACAAAAATACTTTATTGAATGTACTTCCCGCTATACCATCATAGGAGATACACTTTATCAGATAGGTTATGATGGCACTCTACTTAGGTGTCTGAACGAATTAGAATCCTACATTGTGTTAAACGAGGTACATAGTGGTGTTTGTGGGGATCATTCTAACTATATGGCCTTAGTAAAAAGGATTCTTAGAGCTAGTTATTATTGGCCTACCATGGAGCATGACTCTTGTGAGTTCATAAAGAAATCCCTACCTTGTCAGCAACATGTAGATTTAATCCATGCTCCCGCACAAGACTTGCAACCCATCATAGCACCATGGCCTTTTTCTCAATGGGGTTTTGACTTGATTGACAAGATTTACCCTCCATCCTTTGATGGCCATACATTCATCATCACAACTACTGAATACTTTACCAAGTGGTTGGAAGCAATTCCACTCTCTCAAATCATGGGTATTTAGATCTCCAAATTCATCCTTTTCCATATTCTACAGATATGGAATCCCTTCCACCATCGTCACTGACAATGGAAAGCTCTTCAAAAATTACTTCATGAAACACCTTTGCGAGACATAACATATCCAACATAGTTGGTCCATGCCCTATTACCCACAAGGTAATGGTCAAGCAGAGGCAACCAACAAGACCCTCATCAAGATCCTTAAAAAGGTGGTCAACAATACTGGTCAAGATTGGCACCTTCATCTCCATCCCACCCTTTGGGCATACCGTACATCCATCCACACTCCCACTGGCACCACTCCATACTCTCTTGTATATGGTGATGATGCAATCTTGCTGATCGAAGTTGAGATCCCATCACTTCGAATATCTTTGAAGAACCTCATCAGTGATGAAGATACTCGGGTTGCAGGCTTAAGTCAGCTTGAACTCCTAGATGAAAAGTGCATCAAGGCTTATAATCACCTTTAAACATATTAGCTTCATCTTATGAGGAGCTACAACAAGAAGGTTCGTCCTTGTCAATTCAATGTGTGTGATTTGGTCCTTAAAGAGAATCAACACACCTAGCAAGATCAAGACAAGAAAGGAAAGTTTGAGGAAAATTGGCTCGGTCCTTATGTTGTCACGACTAAATATGGTTCTGGGGCATATAGGCTTGCTACACCTAAGGGGGAACCCTTGGAGGAGCCTATCAACATCATGCACCTAAAGAGGTTTTACACCTAAGTCAATTGGGTTCTCCTATCCTAAAAAGTACCAAAAAAAGTAAAAAACCATAAAAAATACAAAAAAAAAGTCAAAAAATCCAAAAAAATAGCAAAGAGAAATAATTCGTCCTATGGTGAAAACCAACCTTGGTGGTGCCTTGGATAAGTATGGTTGGTGAAAACCTAGCAACAGGCACCATTAATAGAGGGATTAATCATTATCTATCTTGCATCCTAGTTACTGTATGCCTCCATCCACCCTATCAATCCAATCCTTTCATCCACATTTGCTTATCTATCACTTGGTATATTTTGGTTGAGCATTGGATGTTCCACATCGGCTATCCGAAATCCTAAGATTTTATCCCACATTGGAGATTTTTTTTGCTTGTGTCTATTTGTGTCATTTCTTGGTCTCGTGTCCTCATCTAGGACCTCTCATCATGCTAGTTATCATTAGGTATCATCTCATCTTTTGTCCTTTTGTTGAACAATGTTTCCCTTGCGCTTTCACATATGAAAGGTCGATCATTTGATCAGCTCCCAAGGAATTTTTCCATCCTATCATTTTCATCCATCGAGGTCCCCATTGTCCTCTTTCCACTTTTATCCATCGTCATTCGTCAATATTTTATCGAACTATGAGGGCTCTGTGCTTTCATGTAGGCAAGGCTAATCTCTGATTAGCCCTTAAGCCCCTAGGTCTTAGGGTGTGTTTTATTGTTGTGTCATGTCGTGTCGTCAAGTATGTCACTACCTAGCTAGTTCCTAACAAACAAAATCCATTAGTATCTTGAGGTCCAACCAGTTTTGAATATCCTAAGTCATGTCGACCACCTAATCTATCCTCCATATTTGGTCTTAATAAGATGCATCCTTCCTAATCAGACCGCATCAATCCCATCCACTCTTTTGATCCTATGGCAAAGGAAATTTAAAATTTATTGTGATCTTTTGATGCTTTTGGCTTTTTGTTTATCATTTGAGCTTCCTATCATACTCTGTCAGGGCTACCATGATCCATCATATCATGGTGCACTTTGATTGGTAAGTGTAGGAGCGTATCTTGATCTCTTGTTTGTTATTATCTTCTCGGTTGTCCCATGTAGTACCCACCAAGATTCCTGTGGTCTTGTGTTACACTGAGACATCCTTTGTGCTTGTGGTTATCCCAATGCCTGTCTTGACCAAAGCTCTTGTAGCTTTGGGGTGTTAGGATAGCCTTCTTTTTTATTGTGTTTGTTTTATGCATTCGACACTAAGTTTCCTTGGTCTTTCATACCCTGGCATATCGTGTCTTATGCTATAGCAAGAATCAATGCTCCTAAAATGGAAAAATAGTAGTTGCATTTTATTTCATTTATCTTCTTGTTGCATTGCATTTATCCCCATCCATTCCTTCCCCTATCCTATGGTTTGTGACTTTGGTTGTGCAAATGCTCATCTATCATCTTTTCTTCCTAGTAGGGTTCCTATGGTTTTGACCAGTGCAGTACCACACCCATCATCATTCATCTTGATATGAGATGCATTGTCACACTTATCATTATTTGCTTAGGTTCATCTCATTGCATTATCATTTTAAGTTGTTTAGACTAATCTAGATTGGTTATTCTAAGCATCTTAAGTTCATTTCATATTGTCTCCTCTCATTGCATTATCATTATCATGTTCATGTTAAGTTGTTTAGAGTAATCTAGATTGGTTATTCTAAGCATCTTAAGTTCATTCCATTCCATTATCATCTCACTGCATTATCA
>VDFB02040569.1:0-78452 GCA_007258455.2 Sequoia sempervirens | reverse complement strand
CAATATGAGTCTCACCGAAAGTTGATAGTCACGTTGAATGGAAAACATACAATGGCATGACTCAAAGACTTTGATATGAGGCATTGGCGAGATCGGTATGTCGTGCCGATGGTCTCTCTGAGTTCGATATGACTTGCAAGCATCGGTAAAACATCTTGCCAATAGAGGAATATTTTTCCAATAGAAACGTATTGAATATCAATGGACTTGGTATGACTCATGGCGTTCGTTGAAACCTCTTGCTGACTATTGGAGACTAAAGCCAATTACTTTGTGGCATCAGGGAGACACTGTTAGTATCTCACCGATATGCCAACAAAGTTTGACTGCCTTTGATCGTGTGACCATCCTATGTGGCATCCTACTAGACCAATCAGAGGAAGCGGTTTTCAAATGGATGACAGTTGGATTTTTGCATTAGTTGCAACACTGGAGAAACTACATGCAAGGAAAAAATCTGAAAAGGCATGGAAACTTTCTTTGATGGAGCATTGGCGGATAAGGATCAACAAGAGGATAAAATCAGAATGTGATAAGAATTCTATGATGAGTTTTTTGAGTGTTTTTATGAGAACTTTTCTGTAAGAGGTTGAACAGTGAATGAAGTTACTGAGAACTGATAATCAGAGAGTTGTATCTCTGCATTGTATGTAATTGTTTGTTACTGTAATACAAAGAGATTCAGCTTGGTGTGGTGGGTTTTTTTACCGAAAGTGTTTTCCCACGTAAATCTGTTGTTCTTTGTCTTTGAGTTTCTTCTCTATTTCTATAAATATTTCATGTGTTTCTTAATTGGATTGTAATTAGAAAAATTAAAAGCCCTGCATTGCATTCTTCCCTGTGGATTTGATGTTAGGAAAGTGTTTCCACACCTCTACTTTCCTTACAAGTGGTATCAGAGCCTGGCTAGTTGTGTTATCCTTGTGAGAGGGTTGGGTTTTTTGTGTCAAATATTTTTTCAGTGGGAGTTTGGTAGAGGTCTGATAATTTAATTACAAATTAAGATGGAAAGCACATCCAAAAAGATGGAGATAGAGAAATTCAATGGTAGCAATTTTGAGCTATGGAAAATCAAAATGGAAGATCTGTTAGTAGACCGAGATCTTTGGACTGCTATGTCTGGAACAATGCCTCAAGGCATGAATCAAGAGGATTGGGACTTGGCAGATAGAAAATCTAAGGGGCTGATAAGGCTCTGTTTAGCAGACTCTGTTCTTCTAAACGTACATGAAGAAAAGACTACATCTTCCTTGTGGAAAAGATTAGCATCCATTTATCAGGGCAAGTCCTTGGTGAACAAGCTGTTCTTGAGGAAGAAGTTGTACTCTTTGAGAATGCAGGAGGGAGGATTTGTTGCTGATCACTTGAATGCTTTCAACATGCTAATTTCTCAGCTAACATCTGTTGGTGTGAAAATTGAAGATGAAGATCGTTGCATGCTACTGCTATGTTCTTTGCCAAATTCTTGGGATCATCTGGTGATGGCTATTAGGAGTACGACATCCACTTTCAAGATGGAAGATGTTGTTGCTTCTTTGTTGTCAGAAGAGATGAGAAGAAACTATTCTGAGATGGCAAAGGAGGCTCTGACTGTCAAAGGTAGATCGAAGGAGAAAGGCAAGAAGAAGGACAAGAAATCTAGATTGGAATCAGAAGGGAGATCAAAGTCTCTAGGCAAAAAGTACAAGGTGAAGTGCTAGAATTGTGGGCAACTTGGTCATGTCCGAAAGGATTGCAAGGAGGAGAAAAAGAAGAAGAAGAACTCTTATAGAAATGATTCTTCTCAGAGTGATGCAGATGCCTTCATTGCAGCTTTGGCTACATGGGCATCAGATGATGTCTAGTTGATTGATTCTGGAGCATCTTTCCACATGACATCTCATAGAGACTAGTTCACAAAGTATGAAAACTATGATGGTGGAAAGGTGTATTTAGTAAGTGATTCATCTTTGGAAATTGTTGGTCGTGGAAGAGTTAGAATTCAATTCCCTGATGGAAGAGTAAAGGGAATCAATGATGTGATGCATATACCAGGTCTGGCTCATAATTTACTTTCTGTAAGTAAGCTGAATGATATCAAACTACAGGTCACGTTCTCTAGAAATGGCTGCAAGATGACTAGAGGTGCAATCATGCTGACTAGGTGTGCTCGAATTGGTACCTTGTACAAGCTAGATGCACATGTTGTTCAATGCAATAGTGTCTCTGCAAAGTCAATAAAAGCTACTCATAGAGAAAAGAAGGAAAATGTTCCTGATGGTGTAAACTCCATGGAGGTTAAACTTCTAGCAGAGAAGACTATGCTCTAGCATCATAGGCTAGGCCACATTGGTGAGAAAGGTTTAAAAACCTTGAAAAATAAAAACCTGGTAAAAGGGCTTGAAGATTGTAACCTCGAGTTTGAATTTTGTGAACATTGCATATATGGTAAACAACACCATGTTTCATTTTATTCCAGTCCTCACAAATCTTCTGGTTTGCTTGATTATATTCATTATGATTTTTTTGGTCTAGTGAATGTTCCTTCTCTATCTAAATCAAGATACTATGTGTTATTTATTGATGATTATTCAAGAACATTTGTATATTTTTTGAAAAGTAAATTTGAAGTGTTCAGTCAGTTTAAGGAATTTAAAAACCTTGTTGAAAATCAGACTGGTAGGAAAATAAAATGCTTAAGAACTAACAATGGCTGTGAGTTTTGTTCAGATGAATTCAAAAGGTACTGTATAGATCATGGGATTAAAATACATAAGACTACACCTTAAACTCCACAACAAAATGGAGTTGCTGAAAGGTTCAACAGGACAGTAATGGAAAGAGCAAAAAGTATGCTAAGCAGTGCTGGTTTAAAGGAGAAGTTCTGGGCTGAAGCAGTCTCTACAACATGTTATTTGGTAAATCTTTCTCCTAACTCTGCTCTTGTTGAGAAGATGCCTTTGGAATCATGGTATGGAAAGAAGCCCTCTCTGAGACATATTCATGTCTTTGGCTCTAAGGCATATGCATATGTGCCATTTGAAAAAAGATCCAATTTGGAAAACAAAGCTATAAAGTGTATTTTTATAGGCTATAGTGCTGGCATAAAAGGATACAAGCTTTGGAACCCTAAGACTGAGAAGGTTTTGTATAGCAGAAGCGTTATCTTTCATGAGTTGAAACCTTCTACATTGGATCTACAGTCAGAGAAGAAATCAAAAAATAAAAAGGATGTAGCTAGAATTCCTCTGACACCAGATAAAGAGGAATTGAAAAATAAAAATGTACCTGCTATTGAGGAAAGCTCAAGTAGCTCTGAAAGTTCTGAAGATGATGAAGAACCACCTCAGCCTTAGCCTGTGAGGAGGTCAACTCGTGAAAGAAAGCAACTTGAAAGGTATGGGTTTTCTTTAATAGAGTCCACTTGTGCCTATGCTTTAATTTCTAGCACTGATGAACCTAGGACTGTGAAAGAGGCATTTAAAATGTCTGATTCAAACTCTTGGTTGGAAGCCATGAATGAAGAGATGGCATCATTAGAAAAGAATGATACTCGGAGTTTGGTGCCATTGCCTAAAGGTAGAAAAGTTGTGGGCTACAAATGGGTATTTAAAAAGAAAATTGGTGTGGATGGTAGTGTAGAAAAATATAAAGCAAGGTTGGTTGCAAAAGGTTATTCCCAGGTAGAGGGAATTAATTATGGAGAAATCTTTTCTCCTGTAGCTAAGCTGACATCTATTAGATTTCTTTTGTCACTTGCATCAGCGTATGACTTAGAGATTGAACATATGGATGTGAAGACAATGTTTCTTCATGGTGATCTTGAAGAAGAAATTTATATGTCCCAGCTAAAGGACTTTGTGGTAAAAGGTAAAGAAAGACTGGTTTGCAAGTTGAAGAAATCTTTGTATGGGTTAAAACAGTCTCCTAGAATGTGGTACCAAAATTTTGACACATTTGTTTTGTCATTAGGATTTGTAAGATCAAAATGTGATCATTGTGTATATTACAAAGTTGAAAGTGATCAAATACTTATTATTGCTTTCTATGTTGATGATATGTTGTTCATAGGCAATAGTAAGCTAATGATTTCTGATCTTAAGTCTCAATTGTCTGCAAAGTTTGAAATGAAAGATCTTGGTGCAGCAGGGTATATTCTGGAAATGGAAATAACCAGGGATAGGAAAAATAGAAAACTTTGGCTCAGTTAGAGTAAGTATATCATGACTGTTCTAGAGATATTTTGCATGACTAATTGCAAGCAGCTAGTTGTTCCAGTTACATAGGGAACAAAGCTATCTATTGAGGATTGTCCAAAATCTCCTACTAAGATGGAGGACATGACCAGTGTGCCATATGCTAGTGCAGTTGGCAGCCTTATGTATGCAATGGTCTGTACAAGGCCAAACATTTCCCAAGCAGTGGGAGTTCTTAGTCAGTTTAGGGATAATCCTAGAAGGACACATTGGGATGTTGTGAAGAGAGTGTTTAGATATCTAAAGGGTACTTTAGACTATGCTTTGTGTTACCATGGGAACTTGGTTGAATCACAGAGGACTCTCAATATTTGAGGTTATGTGGATTTTTATTGGGTAGGGGACATTGACAGCAGAAGATCCACCAATGGATATGTTTTCATGATGAATGGTGGTGCAGTGAGTTGGATGAGCAAGCGACAAGTTGTAGTCGCTTTGTCCACTATAGAGGCAGAATACATGGCAGCTACACATGCTTGTAAAGAAGCGACCTGGATAAAACGTTTGTGTTCTAACATTGGTTTTGATGCAGGAAAAATTACTATCTACTGTGACAGTCAGAGTGCTATATGTTTGGCAAAGAATCCTACTTTCCATGCTAGGATGAAACATATAGATGTACATTATCACTTTGTATGAGATATGGTAGAGGATGGGAAGGTCTCTTTGGAGAAATTGGATACTTTGGAGAATGTTGCAGATGCATTGATGAAGCCTGTGAGCACATACAAGTTCAGGTGGTGTGCCAGTTTGATGGGCCTCTTGGCCCATGAATTTTAGTAGTTTTATTATGCTCTGGAGGTGTCAGTAAGATCTTTGTCAAGTGGGAGCTTGTTGGAATATGTGCCTCAATCCTTACTGACATGGAACTCTTGAAGGGCAAAGTCGCTGTGACATTGTTCATGTCTGGGCGACTAACTATTCTAAATCTGCTTGATAGGTTCATGTCGCCAAGATAGAGTTGATGTCTTGTCGAAAATGACTATCGCTATGACTCTTTGTGTTCGAAGTGACCTTTTGTCGATTGGTAGAACTCTGGACGACAGTTGATCTTATCGGGCTATCATTAGGGCTTTGGTGAGATGTCCCAGCGAATGGTGTAAGTCTCACCGATAGCTTATGGCTATCAGGATAACACACACGAATCATCGGGGAGAGGTCTCATCGAAGAACGTAAGTCTTGCCAATGGGAGTATTCTCTTGGTTCATTCGCAGTGAAAAAATACTTCGTTGAGAAGTCTTGGCGACTTGAATAAGTCATGCCGACAGTCTTCAGGATCACTTTGGGCACTTAGAGAAAGGTCCTGGCGAAGGGCATAGGTCTTGCTGATTCGGTAAGACTTGGTGATGCTTGATGAAATGTCCTAGTGATGAAGAGTAGTCTCGCTGACTCAGTAAGACATGATGGAACTCGATGTAAGGTCACAACGAAGAACATAGGTCTTGCCGATAAAAAATGCTCATCGATGTAATATGAAGGTTCAGTGAGAGGTCTTGGCAAAGATCGGTATGTCTTGCCGATGGAATGTCTCATCATTGTGACTTGTGGCATTCAATATGAGTCTCACCGAAAAGCGATAGTCATGCTGAATGGAAAACATATGACAACATGGCTCAAAGACTTTGATATGAGGTCTTGGTGAGATCAGTATGTCTTGCCGATGGTCTCTCTGAGTTCGATATGACTTGCAAGCATCGGTAAAATGTCTTGCCGATAGAGGAATTTTTTCCCTATAGAAACGTATTGAATATCGATGGACTCGGTATGACTCATGGCATTCGTTGAAACCTCTTGCCGACTGTTGGAGACTTAAGCCGATTACTTTGTGGCATCGAGGAGACACTGTTAGTGTCCCATCGATATGCCAACAAAGTTTCATTGCCTTTGACCATGTGACCATCCTATGTGGCATCCGGTGGACCAATCAGAGGAAGCGATTTTCAAATAGATGACGGTTGGATTTTTGCATCAGTTGCAACACTGGAAAAACTGCATGCAAGGAAAAAATTTGAAAAGGCATGGAAACTTTCTTTGATGGAGCATTGGCGGATAAGGATCAACAAGAGGATAAAATCAGAATGTGATAAGAATTCTATGATGAGTTTTTCGAGTGTTTTTATGAGAACTTTTCTGTAAGAGGTTGAACAGTGAATGAAGCTATTGAGAACTGATAACTAGAGAGTTACATTATCTCTGCATTTTATGTAATTGTTTGTTACTATAATACAAAGAGATTCAGCTTGGTGTGGTGGGTTTTTTTCCTGAAAGGGTTTTCCCACGTAAATCTGTTGTTCTTTGTCTTTGAGTTTCTTCTCTATTTCTGTAAATCTTTCATGCGTGTCTTAATTAGATTGTAATTAAAAAAATTAAAAGCCCTGCATTGCATTCTTCCTTGTGGATTTGACATTAGGAAAGTGTTTCCGCACCTCTGCTTTCCTTACACTATTGTCCTCTTACAATTAAATAAATTTCTTAATTTATTTAATTACGTTTATTCATTTATGTCTTCTTGATTATTAAATAAATGAATCTTATTTATTTATTTAATGTCACTCACTCTCATAATTAAATAGACTTATTAATTTATTTAATTATCGGTCATAATCCTCTAAATTAAATAATTATCTTTAATTATTTAATTACCAAATTTAACATTTCCCTCATTTTAAATAAATTAATTATTTAAAATGATCTCACTTTATTAACTGTCACTTCATTTTAGTAAATAATCTAAAAAATTGATTATTTACTGTCACACAAAATCCATATTTTGAATTAATTTAATTCAAAATGGTAATCTTCTTCCAAAAATCAAGTAGCTGAGAAAATTCTTGATTTTCTAAATCTTCTTTTCAGTTCAACTCTTATCTTATTGATTTGTCGAATCTCACAAATCAAAGTCTTTATCTTCTTGATTTTCAAAAAATCTTTATCTTTTTGGCTAATTATCACATTTATTCTCAACCGCTGATTTGATTTTATCAAATGGCATCTTGACCACTCATTTAATGATTTTTCCCTAACCCTAATTAGGGATTGTCACATGAAATCTCATCCACTGATTTTAGGCTTTGTCAGCTTTCAATCTCGTCTGTCCATCCAAAATTGCATTTTCTATAAAATGCCAATTTTGCTCATATTTTGGGATGACCACTTCATTATTGCAACATTTTTATGCTTAGATCTTAATTGCATACTTTACACTTAGTTTGTTTAATTCAATTTGATTATTTTTCATAGGCATAGTAATTTTTCATTCAAATCCTTCAAAACTTGCATAAGACATAGTCATAGTTAATTGCTCACACATACAAATCCAAGGGTAATAATCATTCGATCGCTGCAAGCTAGAAGGTGCTATGGAGATGAATCATGGAAGCTTCAAGGAATAATTGGTATAATATTTCTTGTATTTTCTTTCATTGTACTTGATAGTTCTTTGGGTTTTAATATTAATAATGATGCTCATCTAACTTGAAAAATACCCATTGATACAATCCCATCAAGATAATATCAAAAGTTGATCCACTTAAGTATCTATTGTCTAGGACTTCTTTAACTAGCCGCATGGCCAAGTGGGTCATGTTACTAAGCAAATTTGACATAGAGTACATAGACTGCAAGGAAATCAAGGGATAGATAATAATAGATCAATTGCTCGACGCTCCCCTAGTTGATGCATATCTGTTGGTAGCTGAATTTCTTGATGAGGAGGTCTTTATAGTTGTAGAAAGATACACAGACACTCTATTTTGATGGGTCATATGCGCATAATGGAGTTGGTGCAGGTGTATTATTTGTCACTCCTCAAGGTGACCACATCCCCAAGTCATTTCTACTAGCATTTCCGTGAACCAACAATATAGCAGAGTATGAAGCTCTCATCATTGGTCTTAGAATCACCATCCAATGGAATATCACTTGTCTACGAGTCTTTGGTGATTCCCAACTGATTATCAAATAGGTCAACGATGAGTTTTAGACAAAGGATGACAAGTTGTAACCCTATAAATGCATGGTGGATGACTTCAAGAAGTATTTCACCTTCATTCAGTTTGAATAGATTCCTAGAGTCTAGAACAAAGCAACAGATGCAATGGCTACTATTGGTTTCCTCATCGACATGCCCAAAGATCAAACAAATTGTGAGTTCCTTGTCAAACAACTTTTAATCTCGGCATATGATGTCCCTGATAGTGAGATGGTTTGCAATATCGTATATCCCGAGTCACCCTGGTACCATGACATTTACAACTACCTCCATGGTAATATCTTACTGATACGTCTAAAAATGGTCATGATTAAGCTTGTTAATTAATTAAATATGATTTATTTATTTAATTCCCCTAAAGTCATCTACATATAAATAAATCTAATCATTTATTTATATCGTTCATTTTTCTAATTCTTCTACCTTAATTAAATAAATAACTTTATTTAATTATTGGCATTTCCCATATTCTTCTTAATTAAATTAAATGAATTTTCATAATTTATTTATATTTGATTATCACATCATTTCAAAGTTTGAATATTTTTGAATATTCGAATAATAGAATATTCTCTTCATCCCATAATTAAATTAAATATTAAATATTTTATTTAATATTTTCCTCACATTCTAAATTCTAAAACATAATTAAATATGATTTATTTAATTATGCGGATTTCCATTTTTCATCTTCACTTCCAAATTAAATAAATATATTTTATTTAATTTCTAACTCACGCTAAACTCACCCTTCCAAATTCCTGACTCATTCTTCAAAATGGAAGTTTCCCTTTGAAACTCAATGACGAAAATTGAAAGAAAAGGGAAACCTTCCATTCTTCTCTCCACTTTCAAAAATCTCCCGCCGTCCATTCGAGCAAGCTTAATCCGGGCCGTCGATCGAATCAACCAATCGAATCCATTTGAAAACTCTATAAATTCTGGCGCAAATCCAAGCTTTGGTTAGACTACGCATTTACACAGTTGTACTTTCATCAGCTTATGCATTCATATAAGTTTCAATATCATAGCCATACTCTCATCTTAACATAACTTTTGCATTTGATATAGTTTGCACACTTTAAAATCTCATTTTTTAGCTGTCATTTTGTTAAGCTTGATCTGCTGGATTTGAGAGCCATTCGAAACCAACAAAACGCTGGAGTTAGAGGAAGATAAGATGATTTCAAGAAGCTGTTGTTATGGTTTGCATATTTCTGTTTTCTTTTTCAGCTTTTCTGATTTAATGTTTTATTAATATGTGTTTGATTTTATTTAAATTGATCCAATATTTCATACACACATAAAATATAAATAAATTATGAAAATTTATTTAATTTAATTAAGAAGAATATGGGAAATGCCAATAATTAAATAAAGTTATTTGTTTAATTAAGGTAGAAGAATTAGAAAAATGAACGATATAAATAAATGATTAGATTTATTTATATGTAGATGACTTTAGGGGAATTAATTAAATAAATTATATTTAATTAATTAACAAGCTTAATTATGACCATTTTTAGACGTATACATTTTGCCCCTCTTTGAAGTGATGTGTAAAACACATTACTTCAAAGAAAATAAAATTTTTGCCCCTGGTATGCTTTTGATATTTTTACTGATGATGCCCCCTCGGGAGGTAAATCACGGATGAGATAGAGAGTGGTTTAGCTCACGATAAAAGAATGCTCCAATTTAAATGATAATGAAATATTAAATGATAATGATAAGGCAATACAAATAATAATGATAATTAAATGTTAAATGATAAATGATAATGCTAATGTTAAATGATAAATGGTATGATAATGAAGTGATATGGATATGAAATGATAGTGAAAAGTTATGCAAATGGTTATGATGATGAAATGATAATGAAAATGAAAATGAAATGCAAATGAAATGATGATAGAATGAGAATAAATGATGATGATAATGGATGATAAATGTGATGAATGATAATGAAATGATAAGATGATAATGCAAATGCAATGATAAGATGATAAGGATAATGATAATGTGATGATAAGATGATAATGCGAATGAAATGAGGAAATGATAATAGAACTAAGATGAAATGATAATAAAAATGTAACTAACACAAAAAGATGAAATTCAAGGATCATGGAGTTGGAGAATACTCTCTTTGTCTTGCCAATCTACCTACATCACCTCGATCACATGGACAACCATCTATAAGGGAACATCAAATATTAGCAACATCAACATCAAAGCAACCACCAATAGAGCCAATCACAAAATTTAATGGACAATTCATCAAAGAAAAATTCCCCATGGAAAATCCTGAGGATATAGAAATTCTAAACTGGCTCTATAAAGATGAAGAAGAAGCAATCTCCAATCTCAAATTACCCACAGACAAATATGGAAAAAGGGTACTCAATCATGCAGAAGATGGGCTATGACAAAGGTCCTATTGGAAAAAGGAAGGAAGGAGTAGTTGAACCCATTCACCTCCGTGGACTTGCTACAAAAGAGAAAACTGGATTAGGTTATGATACTAACTCCAAAGAAAGCACATCCAAACAACTACATGGCACTATCTTCACATTGCAAGAAGACTCAGATTCACCAGAAGCATGTTTGACAATAGTTAAGAACTTCTTGGACAACAATTCTGACACAGACTCTGCTGAATATGAATGGGACACCATTTATAATGATGAATTCTAGAGAGATAAAGAGGTTGATGTAATACACCAGTACACCCCAACTCTAATTAAAGGTGAAGGGTCAGGGTCCCAACCACAAGAATCTGAACCACAAATCAACTATGATTCTAGTGATACTGAGTCAAATCTAAATAAACAAGAATATCACGAGGACAGTATCATCATTGACCCACCTCATACCTCGGATCCTATAGACCACTCCATTATGACCATAACCATAGCCGATTTCATACAACCTAACGATCCAATACCTTTAATTTACCCTGATCTCATTGATTGGGATTCAATCGAACCTATCAATATACCTATGTTTCCAAATGACAAAGCTATTGTAAACTTCCTCTCTGCAGATGATACAAATGATTGTTCCACCAGCGATTTTTGACATAGAGTTTTTGATTAGGAGAGTGTCAAGTCTCCTAGCTGCAAAAGTAAAAATAAAAAAGAAAGATCTAATGGTGAAAACCAGAATCTGGCAGTATTAGATCAAACAAAAGATAAAATAAAGAGCATATCAGATGATGAAAACCTCTTTGAGGCACCAGATGATGGGAATCTTGACACTCTCCCAGAGCACTACCATGAGTGATTGCCTATCTTGATTGAGCCTACAAATGTGGTCAATCTCGAAACTTCTGACAAACCAAAGATCTTATAGTTAGCAGCATCAATGACAGAGAAAGAAATACCAGAGTTCATGAAATTCTTGAAAGAAAATCAAGTAAACTTTGCGTGGTCTTACGTTGACATGCCTGGTCTTGATCCTGATCTTATCATGCATCACTTGTCTATCAAACCAGGGGCCAAGCCGGTGAAACAAAAACGCAGAAAGATGCACCCTCATATTGCACTATTGGTTAAGAACTAAAAAAACTCCTTGGTGTGGGCTTCATAAGACCAATTGACTATGAAAAATGGATCTCCAACATTGTTCCTGTATCTAAGCTAGATAAAACTGTGAGAATATGCACAAATTTCAGAGATCTTAATAAAGCATGTCCTAAGGATGACTTCCCACTGCCCAACATCGACACTATAGTTGATCTAACAACTGGCCATGCCATGTATTCATTAATGGATGGTTTTTCTGGATATAACCAAATCAAGATTGCACCTGAAGACCAGGAGAAAACAACTTTCACATGCCCATGGGGAACCTATTGTTGGAACGTCATGCCTTTTGGTCTAAAGAATGCTAGGGCTACCTATCGAAGAGCCATGACTACAATCTTTCATGACATGATGCATATCTTCATGGAAGACTATGTAGATGACATATTGGCAAAATCATACACCAGAGAAGGACATCTTGAAATATTATCCAAAATATTTGCAAGATTAGAGAAATTCAAAGTTCGCCTTAACCCTAAGAAATGTGTTTTTGGGGTCAAATCTGGAAAAATCTTGGGGTACATTGTGTCAGAAAAAGGAATTGAAGTAGATCCTATAAAAGTACAAGCATTTATGGAAATGCCTCCACCAAAGAACATCAGTCAACTAAGATCACTACAGGGACGACTACAGTCTATACGAAGGTTTATTGCACAATTGGCCAACAAAAGTTTACCTTTCACACATCTACTGCATAAGAATGTTCCTTTCAGGTGGGATGACAAATGTGAATTGGCATTTCAACAAATTAAACAGTATTTGATGACTCCACCAGTTCTCATACCACCAAATCCAGATAAACCACTAATCTTATACATTGCTGCAACAGAGACATCTCTGGGGGCACTGCTAGCGCAAGAAGACTCTACAGGAAAGGAACGTACAATTTATTACATCAGTAGAACACTAACAAGTCATGAACTCAACTACACTTCTATCGAGAAGGCTTGTCTGGCAGTAGTTTTTGCTTCACAAAAGTTTTGGCATTACATGTTGACCCATACAATCAATCTGGTTTCAAAGATTGATCCACTCAAGTATTTGTTGAGCAAAGCATCATTAACAGGAAGGTTAGCAAAGTGGGTAATGACTCTGAGTGAGTTTGAAATCCATTATGTTGATTGCAAGGCAATCAAAGGATAGGTTATCGCTGATCAATTATTTGAAGCACCACTACAAGCAGATCATCCCTTGCACATTGAATTTCTAGATGCTGATGTCTTTACTACAGAATCCATGCAACTATGGTCCTTATATTTTGATGGTTCTTTCACTCAACAAGGATCGGGGGCAAGCATACTTTTCATCACCCCTCAAGGACACACCATTCCTTGATCATATAGGCTGATGTTTCCATGCACCAACAACATAGCCGAATATGAAGCATTGATCACTGGGCTCAAAATAGCACTGGAATGGAGAATTATAGAATTACAGGAGTATGGCGACTCGTAACTAGTCATTTGTCAGATCAATAATGATTATTAGACCAAAGATGACAAATTGCTGCCTTATAAAAAGATGGTGGATGACTTCAAGAAATACTTTGTGGATATCAAATTCACACAAATTCCAAGGCTTGATAACAAGGCAACTAACGCCATGGCTACGATTGCATCATTATTACAACTCCCAAAAACTCTGAATCATTATGAATTTCTAGTGGAACAATCATTCACACCTGCTTACGATACCCCTGAAAGCCAAATCATTTGCCACTTGGTAGGATCCGATTCACCTTGGTACAAAAAATTTTATGCCTATCTTAAAGATGATATCTTACCACCTGATTTATCCCATAACCAAAAATGCAATTTTATCTGCCAATCCGCTCGCTACACTCTTATTGCTGACACCCTTTATCACCGCGGTCTTGATGGTACTTTACTCCAATGTCTTGAACGTGAGGAATCTGACAAAGCTTTACAAGAAGTTCATGGTGGCATCTATGGTACTCATTCGAGTGGACTGACCTTATCCAAAAAATTGATTAGAATGGGTTACTACTGGCCTACAATGAAGAGGGAATCATTCACTTTTGTGAAAACATGCTCAAAATGTCAGATTCATGGGAATCTCATTTATGTTCCTGCACAGGAACTTCAACCATTCATGCCAACCTGGCCATTTTCTCAATGGGGGTTAGATCTAGTGGGCAAGATTCATCCTTCTTCATCGAACGGGCATAAGTTTATCATCACAACCACATAGTACTTTACCAAGTGGATTGAGGCAGTCCCTCTTACTAAAGTCACTAGCAAACAAATATCAGCATTAATACTCAATGATATTATTTGTCGGTATGGCATTCCCAACTCCATTATTACATATAATGGACGTCCGTTCAAAAACCAGGATGTTGATGAACTTTGTGAGAGATTTCACATTCATCATTGATATTCAACACCTTACTATCCATAAGGGAATGGCCAAGTAGAGGCCTCAAATAAAACAATATTGAAAATCTTGAAAAAGACTGTGAATGAGTCAGGAAAGGATTGGCACGTGCAACTCAATTCCGCCTTGTGGGCCTACAAAACTAGTGTTCGTACACCAACAAGAGCAACAAAATTTGCTCTGGTATATGGAGCAGAGGCCATAATACCTTTAGAAGTTGAGATTCCCTCACTCAGAGTCTCATTGAAAGGCCACACAATAGATGATGAATACAAAGTTTCCCGACTCCAAGAGCTGGAACTCCTAGATGAAAAGAGCAGCTGATCATTTCAAAGCATATCAATAGATGATGTCTCGGAGCTATAATCACAAAGTAAAGCCACATAACTTTCAGGTGGGTGATCTTGTTCTGAAAGAGAACCCATGCAATCAGCAAGACATAGAGAAGAAAGGAAAGTTCAAACCAAATTGGCTAGGTCCTTATATGGTTATCGCAGTCTATGGTTAGGGAGCCTACAAGCTATCAACGCCAGAAGGGGATTTGTTTGATGAACCTATCAACACCATGCACCTAAAAAAGTATTATGTCTAAGGCAGTTATCATCATTAGAAAAAGTCTTGAAAAAATCCTAAAAATCAGAAAAAGTCCTAAAAAAATCCTAAAAGTCAGAAAAAGTCCTGAACAAATCCTAAAAAAATCAGAAAAAGTCCCGAACAAATCCAAAAAAAAATCAGAAAAAGTCTTGAACAAATCCTAAAAATCAGAAAAAGTCCTGAAAAAATCCTAAAAAATCAAAAAAAGTCCTGAAAAAAAAGAAAAAGAAAGAGAAAGTCATAGGGTGAAAACCTGGCAAATAGGCAGTTTATTGACAACAAAAATGCAATAAAAACAAATAGTGAAAATCTGGAAAACAGACGCTATTTGGGGCTCTCCATCTATTAGTTCATGTTCTGCACTTAACTTTTCAACCTTCATTTCCATGTATCTTTTCCATCATCTTAGGATCATACCAGCACCATGCTATCATCATTTTCCTTGAGCGATAATGTCTTACCATGGCTTGACTATTGTACATATTCATTTCAGCAAGTTGTGTTGATACCAAGGGCAAACATTGACATACTGGGGGCAATCAACTTTCAAGTTTTACCAAAACAGTGAGACAACGACGTCAAAACCAATCACGCGAACAAAACAACCAAATCAAACTAAAACATCCAATCATTGATCCATATCATAGTAAATTTTAGTTGCGTACCTTATCATGACTCATATCAGGATGATCTATAATTTGAATAATGTTTGGAATCACAGCATTTCATTTTTTTGAATAATGGTTGTTTAATTTTTGATATCATTTCTCTGGAGCACACTTGATGGTGTACTAAACTAGACTGGCAAGGAAAGAGGATGTTTTTTTTCTTTGTCTGCTGTCTGGAGGTTAATCATTTATCTATTGCAAATATGTCGCGAGACATGATGATTGAAAGTTTATCATTGATGACAGTTCCAAATTTGCATCAGATTTGTGGTTAGTCTTTGCCTGTTTATGCAAGAAATGCTCAAGTCATCTCGGTCCAATTATACCTAGGTGCTTGTGCTCACTTGCTATATCAAAAATCATGAAAGTTGTACTCAGGTCATCATTGGTGCTAATTTCCCCTCTGATGCTTGTACACACTTCCAACATTTTCAAATGCTCTATGATGATTTAAGCAGGATAATTAAAAGGCTCAACAAAATGGTTGGCTTCATTTCGTTGCATTTCATCTTAGGTCATGGTACATACCTACATAGTAGATTTGCATTGGAATTTTGAAAGGATAATAATCACATCAAATGGTTGCCATGTTTCTTTGAACTATTTATGGAGGACAATACAAATATTTGTGTCATTATCATTTCGTCATCATTTCAGTATCATTATCATTTCATTATCTTTGCATTTTCATTATCATTTCATCATCATTTCATTAGCATTTCACTAATTGCATTTTCATTATAATTTCTTATTAGTTTCATATCATTTCATTATTGCATCCATTATCATTTCATCATTTCGTGTTAGTTGCATTTTCATTATCATTTCATCTTAGTTCTATTATCATTTCCTCATTTCATTCGCATTATCATCTTATCATCGCATTATCATTATCCTTATCATCTTATCATTGCATTTGCATTATCATCTTATCATTTCATTATCATTCATCACATTTATCATCCATTATCATCATCATTTATTCTCATTCTATCATCATTTCATTTGCATTTCATTTTCATTTTCATTATCATTTCATCATCATAACCATTTGCATAACTTTTCACTATCATTTCATATCCATATCACTTCATTATCATACCATTTATCATTTAACATTTCATTATCATTATTATTTGTATTGCCTTATCATTATCATTTAATATTGCATTATCATTATCATTTAGTATTACATTACCATTATCATCTTTTCATTGCATTTTCATTATCATTTTTATTATGATCATCTTTAGCATTATCATCTTATCATTACATTTTCATTATTATTTCATCTTCATTATCATTATTATATCATTATCATTATTATTTCATTATCATTTCATTCATTATCATTACATTGTCATCATTTCATTTCATTATCATTCATTGCACCATTATTCATTACCATCTCGGTATCATTATCATTTCATTTCATCATTATCACATCATTATTATTCATATCGTTATCATTTTTTTGAAACATATCATTTCACTATCATTATCATTCATTTCATCCTTATCATCTCATTTTATTACCATTATCATTATTTATTTCATAGCATATCATTATTATTCATCATATCATATCATTATCCTTTCATTATCATCATTATACATCCATTATATTTCATTTCATTTGTCCGTTTACTCTAATTACAAATCATTATATTTTCATCACATATCATTTCATCATACATCACATCACTATTTACTCATCTCAATTTCATATCAATATTCAAATCATTTTACATCATATCATATCATTTCATCATACAAATTCATAATGCATCCCATAAAAACAACATTCATTTTTTATTATCATCCTACATTTAAAAATCTGCATAACATCACATATCACATTTTTTTCATGGCATATATTCATAATCATTCCATACATACATACATCCACCTGCATGACATCATTAGTACACATTATCATCATCATAATAACATCATAATCGAATCATCCTGCATATCATATTAGTCATCAGATCATTCAAATTGCATATCAAAATCTATAAACACATAGAAATAAATGCATATCACATCATCATATCATAAATGCACAAAACATAATCCAAAATCATCATCGCCGCTGCATATCATCACTCATCAAAAATGATATAAAGTGTCCAACTGTCCAATGAAACTAAAATGTACAAAGAGAAATACATGAGATACAATACAAAATCGGTATACATGCTCCAAAAATGGTACACATATGTGCACTATATCTGCTAACTGGTCGATGCCCCTGATGGTGCTGGTCCATAAGGAGGTGGCCTACCACTAGTGCCTGCATCTAGGTCCTACCAAGGTCCAGTCACTCCCCTGCTCTGCGTGTGTGTCCGTGATCTACTCCTTGTCCTGCTATGGGACCATAGGTATGGCTCTCTGCACTCTAGAGGACATAGCTCTTCATATCTCACTCTTTAGTACTTAGCCTCCCTGGACATTTCCATGCACTCTATAATCGCATCCCACAGTGACACACTTTCTACAGTGCCCATCAGTCTCTGAGCCACGCCCTCAGCCTCTACTGCCCGTTGTTTGAATGCATCTCTCTATGATCACCTGGGCTAACTGTGGGGCTGGGGTAGGTGCCTGTGCCTGTGCTTGAGCCTGAGCCTATGCTAGCTGTGCTTGTAGCTGCATAATAAATCCCTGTGCCTATCCTAGCTGACTCTACAATTGTCCCTGCTGACCCTGTAATGTCTGCACCTGGGCCTGAAGTCTGGCTATTTGTCCCTGCTACGAGGAGGATGCCATGCGGATCACTGTCTGCCTCCCAATCCCTATCCTCGACCACCGCATGATCTGAACACCCCTTAGAATATCTAGCCTGGATCTCCCCAACACCTGTCCCTCTTCCCCACCATCATCTCCATCGTCATCATCTGAACTCTCCTCATCTCCGCTCTCCACCTCCTCTCCCCCAGCTGCTCCCTGCTCACCGCCGGCCACATCCTTCTGTCTAACTGCCCCTGGCTGTGGTGCTACCAGTATAGGTGCTGGCTCATTAGGACTGGTGAATCATGGAAAGGGAAGCGTGTGAAAATACGCAGAGTACTCATCAGACATGCCTGCATCCACAACGTCTTGCCTGTCAACCCATACCTCAGGTGCCAAGGACTGAAACTCTGTATATGCTATCTGATACGAAATACATGGCCCCCATCCGGCCTCATCTCTGCTCCGGGCATAGTGTGCAACCTCCTATGGCATCTCCTGTGTAAATCCAAACTGCCTTTGAACCTGCAATGCTAGAAACCTCTCTAGAATGTAGGGAGTCCGCCCTATTAGGAACCGAGGAATGCATACATATGGCATCTCTATATCATCTGTCACCCACGGCTCACAATCTAGATACAGTCGCCATACTACTGTATCCATATCATCCAGTAGTCGTCTCCAGTAATCTACCTTGCCCAGCTTGGGCTGTGTAAGGAACATAGCATACATTTATATGTAAGGCCTATCTGGTGGCCTAACTCTGGGGCACGCCGGTCTAGTCACAACAAAATGCTCCCATGCCCAGATCTATAGCACTGTCACCCCACAAGACAAACTGGATGAACCCCTATACACTACCTGATGCAAATCATGATAAAGATGTGCTAACATGTAGCTCCCCCATGCATATCTCTGCGGCTGTAGTAGCATTTGCTCTAGAATCCTGCCCCATCCCACTGATAATCCATTTTCTTGGCGATCCAGAGAAAGGAGACCTCCAATGAATGCATCCAAAACTGTCGGCAAGGCTGGATATCCGCGAAAATTAGCCCACGGTACCTAGTACCTTGCTATATGTGCATCTCCATAGACCCTCCTTAATGCATCTGTACCCCCCAGCTCCTTGTGATCGTAATACACAAGGGCTCCAACCACTGAGATACCTAAAATCCTGTACACGTCCTCTAGAGTCACTGTCACCTCACTTGTCAACATATGAAAGGTGTTGTGCTCCGAATGCCATCGCTCTTCTAGTGTTGTCAATAATCCTCTGTTGACCTGAATCGGCAGCATCGCCAAGAGGGATCTCAAACCGCAAGTATCTATCAATGTTATGTCAGCAGGTGTCAACTCGGGAATCCTATCCCATCCTGCTGAGTGTCGCTCTCTAATCTGGAGGTTTTTGAAAACCTCCTATTTTCATCACAAGGGTAATTCATCAAATATCATACCAATCATTCAATCTCAATCAAAATCAATTAGACTACTATCTATCAGTGATCTATATTAGTGACCTATATCAGTGACCTATCTCAAGTGACCTATATCAAGTGATCTCTATCAGTGAACTATATCAGACCCATATCAATGATTCATATCAATGCATCAAATCAATGATCCACATCACATAATCAATCCTATCAAGGCAACCAATACATAATCTATCTAGCTGGATATCATATCAAATCTTTTCTACCATCAATTACTATTTATTTTCTATCACAGAAAGAAAATTTATCAGAAGTCATATCAATCATTTACTCTTTGTTTTCTACTCTAGGAAGCAAAGTTATCAATCAATCATTCAATTATTCTATCATTTCTATCCATATCAGCATGATGACATGACAATTTACCTATCTATTGACTAAGGAAGCAATACATCATCATTTTCACGAATCTATCATCAAAACATCAATCTTGCCTATTTTTACCATATGCGCCACTCTGTGGACTTTATGCGCTCAAACCCATATGTGTCATTCTTTTCATGGGATGTGCTAAATCCCTTATGCGCCGTTCTTTTTACTGTATGCGCTCAAACAAATCCCCTATGCACGTTTTCCTATATGCGCCACTTTAATCAACCTAAGCGCCATTGTTTTCGCCCATGCGCGTTTTTACTCTATGCGCCACTATTTTCCCTAAAAGCGCTTTACTCCTAAATTTTTCTATCATACCCTATATGCGTGCTAGTTTTTATGGGATGCGCTAAATTGGTTTTATCCTAAATTTTCAATCACCTATCCTATATACGCCTCTGTTTTTACCCTAAGCACGTCTGAATTTTTTGAAAGCGCGCCGAACTTATCCTAAAAGTGTACATATGTCATTTTAAAATCTAAAATCTGCGGAAACACATGAAATTACGATTCAAATGAAAAAAAATCAAAAGTACAGGAGGTTAGATTGACTCACCGGTGGTCTGTACGTAGCTGGCCTCTGGTATCTGCTAGATCTCTTAAATCAGTGGCAATGATAAGGGATCTCCATGTCACAATGTCACTCTCAGAGCTACAGTATTCACCAAAGTCAAAAGTGCAAATGACTTCTCTTTTTCACCTTTTTACCTTTTAAAGGTCAACTCAAGGTAAGTTTGTGGCCTTTTTGACTATATTTTTTTTAAATTGGAGCATTCTTTTATCGCGAGCTAAACCACTCTCTATCTCATCCGTGTTTTACCTCCCGAGGGGGCATCATCAGCAAAAATATCAAAAGCATACCAAGGGAAAAAAATTTATTTTCTTTGAAGCAATGTGTTTTACACATCACTTCAAAGAGGGGCAAAATGTATACGTCTAAAAATGGTCATGATTAAGCTTGTTAATTAATTAAATATGATTTATTTAATTAATTCCCCTAAAGTCATCTACATATAAATAAATCTAATCATTTATTTATATCGTTCATTTTTATAATTCTTCTACCTTAATTAAATAAATAACTTTATTTAATTATTGGCATTTCCCATATTCTTCTTAATTAAATTAAATAAATTTTCATAATTTATTTATATTTGATTATCACATCATTTCAAAGTTTGAATATTTTTGAATATTCGAATAATAGAATATTCTCTTCATCCTATAGTTAAATTAAATATTAAATATTTTATTTAATATTTTCCTCACATTCTAAATTCTAAAACATAATTAAATATGATTTATTTAATTATGCGGATTTCCATTTTTCATCTTCACTTCCAAATTAAATAAATATATTTTATTTAATTTCTAACTCATGCTAAACTCACCCTTCCAAATTCCTGACTCATTCTTTGAAATGGAAGTTTCCCTTCGAAACTCAATGACGAAAATTGAAAGAAAAGGGAAACCTTCCATTCTTCTCTCCACTTTCAAAAATCTCCCGCCATCTATTCGAGCAAGCTTAATCCAGGCCGTCGATTGAATCAGCCAATCGAATCCATTCAAAAACTCTATAAATTCTGGCGCAAATCCAAGCTTTGGTTAGACTACTCATTTACATAGCTGTACTTTCATCAGCTTATGCATTCATATCAGTTTCAATATCATAGCCATACTCTCATCTTAACATAGCTTTTGCATTTGGCATAGTTTGCACACTTTAAAATCTCGTTCTTTACCTGTCATTTTGTTGAGTTTGATCTGCTGGATCTGAGAGCCATTCAAAACCAACAAAATACTGGAGTTAGAGGAAGATAAGATGATTTTGGGAAGCTACTGTTACGGTTTCCATATTTCTATTTTCTTTTTCAGCTTTTCTGATTTAATGTTTTATTAATATGTGTTTGATTTTATTTAAATTGATCCAATATTTCATACACACACTTACCACTTGACCTTACTCGAAATCAACAAAAATACTTTATTGAATGTACTTCCCGCTATACCATCATAGGAGATACACTTTATCAGATAGGTTATGATGGCACTCTACTTAGGTGTCTGAACGAATTAGAATCCTACACTGTGTTAAACGAGGTACATAGTGGTGTTTGTGGGGCTCATTCTAACTGTATGGCCTTAGTAAAAAGGATTCTCAGAGCTGGTTATTATTGGCCTACCATGGAGAATGACTATTGTGAGTTCGTAAAGAAATCCCTACCTTGTCAGCAACATGTAGATTTAATCCATGCTCCTGCACAAGACTTGCAACCCATCATAGCACCATGGCCTTTTTCTCAATGGGGTTTTGACTTGATTGACAAGATTTACCCTCCATCCTTTGATGGCCATACATTCATCATCACAACTACTGAATACTTTACCAAGTGGTTGGAAGCAATTCCACTCTCTCAAATCATGGGTATTTAGATCTCCAAATTCATCCTTTTCCATATTCTACAGATATGGAATCCCTTCCACCATCGTCACTGACAATGGAAAGCTCTTCAAAAATTACTTCATGAAACACCTTTGCGAGACATAACATATCCAACATAGTTGGTCCATGCCCTATTACCCACAAGGTAATGGTCAAGCAGAGGCAACCAACAAGACCCTCATCAAGATCCTTAAAAAGGTGGTCAACAATATTGGTCAAGATTGGCACCTTCATCTCCATCCCACCCTTTGGGCATACCGTACATCCATCCACACTCCCACTGGCACCACTCCATACTCTCTTGTATATGGTGATGATGCAATCTTGCTGATCGAAGTTGAGATCCCATCACTTCGAATATCTTTGAAGAACCTCATCAGTGATGAAGATACTCAGGTTGCAGGCTTAAGTCAGCTTGAACTCCTAGATGAAAAGTGCATCAAGGCTTATAATCACCTTTAAACATATTAGCTTCATCTTATGAGGAGCTACAACAAGAAGGTTCGTCCTTGTCAATTCAATGTGTGTGATTTGGTCCTTAAAGAGAATCAACACACCTAGCAAGATCAAGACAAGAAAGGAAAGTTTGAGGAAAATTGGCTCGATCCTTATGTTGTCACGACTACATATGGTTCTGGGGCATATAGGCTTGCTACACCTAAGGGGGAACCCTTGGAGGAGCCTATCAACATCATGCACCTAAAGAGGTTTTACACCTAAGTCAATTGGGTTCTCCTATCCTAAAAAGTACCAAAAAAAGTAAAAAACCATAAAAAATACAAAAAAAAAGTCAAAAAATCCAAAAAAATAGCAAAGAGAAATAATTCATCCTATGGTGAAAACCAACCTTGGTGGTGCCTTGGATAAGTATGGTTGGTGAAAACCTAGCAACAGGCACCATTAATAGAGGGATTAATCATTATCTATCTTGCATCCTAGTTACTGTATGCCTCCATCCACCCTATCAATCCAATCCTTTCATCCACATTTGCTTATCTATCACTTGGTATATTTTGGTTGAGCATTGGATGTTCCACATCGGCTATCCGAAATCCTAAGATTTTATCCCACATTGGAGATTTTTTTTGCTTGTGTCTATTTGTGTCATTTCTTGGTCTCGTGTCCTCATCTAGGACCTCTCATCATGCTAGTTATCATTAGGTATCATCTCATCTTTTGTCCTTTTGTTGAACAATGTTTCCCTTGCGCTTTCACATATGAAAGGTCGATCATTTGATCAGCTCCCAAGGAATTTTTCCATCCTATCATTTTCATCCATCGAGGTCCCCATTGTCCTCTTTCCACTTTTATCCATCGTCATTCGTCAATATTTTATCGAACTATGAGGGCTCTGTGCTTTCATGTAGGCAAGGCTAATCTCTGATTAGCCCTTAAGCCCCTAGGTCTTAGGGTGTGTTTTATTGTTGTGTCATGTCGTGTCGTCAAGTATGTCACTACCTAGCTAGTTCCTAACAAACAAAATCCATTAGTATCTTGAGGTCCAACCAGTTTTGAATATCCTAAGTCATGTCGACCACCTAATCTATCCTCCATATTTGGTCTTAATAAGATGCATCCTTCCTAATCAGACCGCATCAATCCCATCCACTCTTTTGATCCTATGGCAAAGGAAATTTAAAATTTATTGTGATCTTTTGATGCTTTTGGCTTTTTGTTTATCATTTGAGCTTCCTATCATACTCTGTCAGGGCTACCATGATCCATCATATCATGGTGCACTTTGATTGGTAAGTGTAGGAGCGTATCTTGATCTCTTGTTTGTTATTATCTTCTCGGTTGTCCCATGTAGTACCCACCAAGATTCCTGTGGTCTTGTGTTACACTGAGACATCCTTTGTGCTTGTGGTTATCCCAATGCCTGTCTTGACCAAAGCTCTTGTAGCTTTGGGGTGTTAGGATAGCCTTCTTTTTTATTGTGTTTGTTTTATGCATTCGACACTAAGTTTCCTTGGTCTTTCATACCCTGGCATATCGTGTCTTATGCTATAGCAAGAATCAATGCTCCTAAAATGGAAAAATAGTAGTTGCATTTTATTTCATTTATCTTCTTGTTGCATTGCATTTATCCCCATCCATTCCTTCCCCTATCCTATGGTTTGTGACTTTGGTTGTGCAAATGCTCATCTATCATCTTTTCTTCCTAGTAGGGTTCCTATGGTTTTGACCAGTGCAGTACCACACCCATCATCATTCATCTTGATATGAGATGCATTGTCACACTTATCATTATTTGCTTAGGTTCATCTCATTGCATTATCATTTTAAGTTGTTTATACTAATCTAGATTGGTTATTCTAAGCATCTCACATTCATTATCATCTAATTTTAAGTTGTTTAGACTAATCTAGATTGGTTATTCTAAGCATCTTAAGTTCATTTCATATTGTCTACTCTCATTGCATTATCATTATCATGTTCATGTTAAGTTGTTTAGAGTAATCTAGATTGGTTATTCTAAGCATCTTAAGTTCATTCCATTCCATTATCTTCTCACTGCATTATCACTTTATGTTGCTTAGAGTTATTATTCTAAACATATTAGTTCATCTCATTGCATACATTGCATTTTTCATTCGATGCATCCCATTACATTTTCATATCATAATCAAATAACAATAATATCCCTTGAAAGTTTTCCCACTAAAACTAAAAGAAAATTGCTTGTACAATGCACAACACATATATCCATCACATTTGTTGAATCAATCACAAGGATTTATAAATATATCCATTGTAGGAATCAGTTTTCTATTTACACATATTCATCACATCCTGCATCACAAATCATTAGTATCATATCCATATCATATCTCATAAAATCATCAATCATCCATCACATCTTGCATCACAAAGTGTTGACATAATGCATTTAATCAATATCATCCACATAAGCATAGAATAAATCATCATAGTCACATACATCCATCATGATCATAATTACCATACACGAGCATAATAATCATCCATGTCATCACATAATAACCACATAGTGTTGGCAATGTCCATCACATATAATATATATCAAAAAATATATAATGCCCAACATATGTCTGTCATAATCCATAATAAGACCATAAGATTCTATAATAAGTCCATAATAACATAACATACCAACATGGCTATCATGTCCATCGAAACCCATCAAATAACATGCAGGTACAAAGCTCTGATCAAATACAAAGACTACATCTCCCAAATGAATAATGGATAAAGAATGAACTAATCAATGAATGAAATAATCTCTAATCTGTACTAAGGAGTCTATAGCCTATCTCTATCCACTATACATGCACTCTGCACCTATCAAAAACCTATTTCTTGTATCTTCTCTCCTCTTACCCTGAGCTTCCTGCATTTGATCTCTAGGGGGAGTTTGGAAATGATCCTCTACCTCAGGGTGGTGTCTTGCGGTAGCTGCTACATCCTCGTGTATGTGTCGCTCCTGAGTGGGATGGTGTGGGCATATGTGGTGTTGCTCTAACATATGGTGGGACCCTCTGTGTTGGATCTAGGATGTTCTACTGATATGAAAGCATATAGTATGCAACCTCTTTCTTGACATCGACCACCTCCACTACCTGTCCCCTTGCTAGATCTTGCTCAATCTGATATCTATCCCACAATCCACTAATATGCCTCCTCTCCTGCTCCCAAGCATCCTGAGCTAGTCTCATCTGGTTCACCTATGCCTATAGCTGTGACATCTCCTGTACTATTATGTTTCACTCACACTGCAGGGCCTGTACCTGTGCCTCTGCTATCTCTACTCTCTCCAATAGTCCCCTTACATCCCCCATCATCACCTTAACACAACCTGCTCTATCTTTGAGCTCATCCCTCTCCCTCCTAATCTCCTCTAGGCCCCCCTACATCTTTTCCACCTATCTCCTTAGGTCATCCCTCTTTGTGTGGGCCTCCTATACCCTTAGTGAGGCCTCATCTACTAAGGCACTGTAATCCCTATCTCCATCCCTCTGTGTAGCCTGTAATTGGTCTACCTCCCTTTGCAGCCTATCCTTATCTATCTCAGACTCCCTGAGTCTGTGCTCTACAATAACAAGTCAGGACAAGACTCTTTTCCATAGTAAAACAAAATCCTTAGGTGGTGGGGGTACATATGGTACCATCTCTAGTGGATGCACCTATGGGGCATGCTCCTCCATGACTTGTTCCTCTCCCTCTGCTTGTGGCATCTCCACATCTCCTCACCTCCCATCCTCTATCGACCACCTCTCCTCCTCCTCCTCCTCTACTACTTGGCTAGCTTGCTCTCATCATTAGATCCATACCCCAGTGCCCCCACAATCAGCTGTATGTGCCCCCAATGTCTAGGTCTCCCCTTCTCTCACCATGCCGAGTATAGTATAGTAGTCCATGCATTTGCTGGCCCTCCTCTCCAGGGGTACAGTGTCCCACATTTTATGTGCATAATCTTTTGTGATCGACTCCCCCCATAATGTTGTCAGCTCTCTAGTGATCTGCTAGAACATTTGGGGTCCCGTAGGAATATCCTGCTATATCCTGAATTGTTTTGTGACCCTGTCTAGTCTATGCAACTCCATAATGAATGGATCCCATATAATTAGATAGAAAATTGAGAAGAAATAACCCATGTGTCTCCTGTCATCATCCCTCCACCCATGAAAGCATCGTGCCATGTAGGGTCTCCATGTGATATCCTATAAGCTCAACCCATCTAGTCTCCTTCGCCATGTCTCCAACTCCCCCATTGCTTGGTAGTGAAACTTGAAGTCATGCTTTGTCCCCCACCAGTATGCAACTAGCAGTGTCTCGTCTCTCACTCTAGCAACCAAAATGTATGGCCTCGCCACACTGATATGCCCCCACGCCCACACCTGAAGCAGTGTCACATGGGTAACACTCAGTGCTTATCTGTAATAGATGATGTGCATATCCCAACATAGCTGTTCTAGCATGCATGCTCCCCACACGAACTCCCCCTCTTGGCTCTCTATAATGTGTTTGAAAACCTCAATAACCTTGAGGTTGTAGAAGTGTTCACTCCTTTTTAGCAGCAAAATCCCACTAATCAACCCACAAAGGTACAATAGTAGGGTTGGCACATGCAATCCTAAGAAAGCATCAAGGTCTAGCTCCCTCCCCTAGATTGACAACTCCACTAGTCCAAACATAGCCTATAGGCTCTCCTCCACCGATTAGGTGTAGGCCCAGCTAACCAAGTGCCCTCAGATGGGCAATCACAAAATCCTCCAGACGTCCTCTAGTGTCATCATCATCTCCCCTGTTGGGAGGTGGAAGGTTGAACTCTTTGAAATCCATCTCTCCATCAGTGTTGTCAGTAGCTCCCGGTGTGCTCAGATGTTGGGATACCCCAACATGAGTAGCAATCTAGCTTGTGCAAGCAATCCGTGGTCATGGGAATTCATCATCCTGCATGTCACCTCCAACACTGCTGAATGTCTCTCCCACATCCTCAATGAGTCAAAGTTCTGCATTCATGCAAATCAATTTGTCAAATTTTCTCACATTTCATTCTTTTTCTATTATTTTCATCCCTGCCCCAAGTTTGATGAATTTTCATTTGTGTAAGGCGAGTTCACCCTTTTCTATTCCCAGTGCGTTTGCTTGTCCTAGCCAATGTGCTCGCCCCTCTTTTGTCCTCTCACAAATTTTCCTATTTTCTTGGTGAATCTACTTGTTTTGTCCTTAGAGGCGAAGTTGCATTCGCCTTTTTCATTGAGGGATGATTTCAAATACACCCCTACATCTTTTCTTCCCTGACTGGTGAATTTATATTTTCCCTTTCCCTCAAAAGGTGGATTTTCCTCTGCCTGTCTGCCCTTTTGGGTGAACTCGCATTCACCTCTTCTTGGTTTTAGTGAATTCACATTCTCCTATCCCGATGCACCATTACCCTTGCATTGTGCAATCCATCCCCTTTCCTCAGAGAGGCGACTTCGAAATTGCCCCTCCCCCTGTGCATCCACCCCTACAGAGCACGCATTTGCCCATCCTTATGGATGGAAAAATTTTCCAGTCACACGGGTGAATCCACCCATATGTGGGGAATCTGCATACCTAATCTACCTGATCCCAAATTAAAAATATGCTTAAAAATTCAAATCAAAATCACAAAGTGGGATTTGGAACCCTACCTAGCGCGGTACCACTCAGTAGTAATAAAATTGGCGCACCTCCTCACCTCGGTGGATTATCTCATCATCCATGAATCCCTCATCACCACTCCCGTTAGCCATCCTCATCACTTGCTCTTCTCTCTCTCTCTCTCTCTTGTCTAGTTAGCTGCCAAGTATGCAAAAGGTGAATAGTAAATTTTCAAATTTACTATTTATAATTTTCAATTTTTGCACCTATTTAGCCTTTTAAATTTTGGGTAATTTTTACCCTTTATTTTACCTTCTATTAATTCATTCCCCACTTTTCTTCCGCGAGCTGCCATTTGCACCCTGTTTATCTATTTTCATCTTCAAAAGTCATTCTTCATGGTTTTTTCACACTCTATCGTGTGTCACCCTCTGTTTCTCCATATCAAGAAGTCACCAAGGCTCCCTTTATTTCCCCATCCACCTCTCGAGGGGGCATACCCTACCATTTTTCCTCCATTATTCCATCCTATCCACTTCTCTGTGATACTAGGGCATCATCTAACATTCTCTTCTTCCATCAAGTCATTTGTATTTTATTTTTGTTTGAAACATAGTTATTCTAATAGTATTTTGAAGAGGGGCAAAATGTAGACACCTAAATTTGACCACCCCCATATGGTCAAATTCACCCCTTTTTATTCCTCTGTCCCACATCCCTCATCTACATTGATTAAATAATTTATTATTTGATTAATATTTCCCTACATCCTAATGTCCCTAAGGTATTTAATAAATCAATTTAATACCTTACCCCCCTTTTTATCTCTAAATTAAATAAATATCCCAATTTATTTAATTTAGTCACTTTAGCCTTTGTGAATTAAATCTATTTTTAATTCACCCCCTTTTCTCTCTCCTCATGTCACATCCTTCGTAATTCTGTCTAACCCAAGTTAGTTTGATTAATCTGTGATTATGATGTGCACACTCTTAATCATCATTAGGGTCACATCCTCCATAATCTCCCACTTGCCTATAATTTGTCATTAATTTGTCTAATCATGCATTTGCATAACCTTAATCACTTAATTAGGTCAACCTAATCTCCATGCCATTTATGACATGCGTCCTAAGTCAATTGCATTAAATGCTTTTTCCTTTTGGAAAAGGCAACCCCTTCCCTATGTGAATTTTTAATTCACATTTATTTCCTCAATGCATTTTTTAGGAATTTAAAATTCCTTCTCCCATCCCCATGTGGATTTTTGAGGAATTTTTAATTCCTCACATGTCCTCTCACCCACATGTGGACAAAGACCTCCTTTATGAGGAGATCTTGTCCAAATCCCAAGGTACTATGTAGTAGCTCCATGTCACATCCACATCATCTCCTCCTTGCCATCTCACCCGCCACATGTCAAGATGTGAGGGCTTATTAGTTCTCAACTCACCCCAACCCTTGATTTCGTCCATCTTGGATTGATCTTGACCATCCATTCATTTAGAGGAACTTCCCCTAAAAATGGTGTAATTTCCCTCATTTCCATCCATCCACTTTTACAATCAACTAAGCACACTTAGCAAGCATACACTCATCCAAGCATCCTCCATTGTTGCAACATCTTTGAACTCTCATCTTGCATCCTTCACAATACCCACAATCACCATTGCATCTATCATCATCTTAGCTACATTTTGCACTAGGTTTCAAGCTATTTTGCTACCAAGGAGCACACAAATCAAGAAATCAAAAGGGTCAACCAATTCATCAATCTAAACAAGGTAAAAAGTTATGATTTCTTGTGTTTTTGTTTAGATTCAACTAGGTCAATCTTGAGTGTTTTGTTTGTGTTTCTTACCTTGTATTTCCATTGTTGTTTTGCATTCCTAGGTTAGAATTCACTTGGACATAGAGCCAAATAAGAGGGTCATTGATAAACAAAGAAGAGTGTTGATGGTGTTTTCTACACAACAACAACTCAGACAGAATATGGAAATCCTATCTCTCTTGAAAGGTAAATCTCTATCAGCAAACCTCAAGAGATAACCCCAAGGTCTCTAATGTCAGGTCTTGACAAATATAGTGAAACAACTCAGCAATAATGTGAAATTGCTGGTAATCACAAGGGGCCTTACAAATGAACAATGATAGAAGTGTACTTTCATCATATGTAACAATATGGTGATGCTTTCAATCCTAAAACTAACCTAGATTCAAAATAAACAGCAAAAGAGATAATGGTTTAAGAGAGATCCCAATACTAACACCTAAGATCAATCACAACAATGATAAATGTTGCAAATGGACAGATCCCCCAATAAAACCAATCTCCGCTTTATCAAGGACAAGCCAACAACTACACAGAGATTGTGCAATCATCTAAGGAAACTAAAGATTTTCAAACTATGAATATTCATTCATATACCCAATAACTGGTGCAATGTAAACAAGCATCCATAGTTGAACTTAGCATAGAATAAAGCCCAGACTAACTTTACACAACAAATTACAATCAACAAATTGCTAAAATTATGGATCAGAGATCAATCAACATCATTAACATTTTGCCATTATCATGAAAGAACTGAAAACTAACATCTAGCATTGAGAATTAAGAACAAGAAACCATAAAATTGTTGAAGATAAATATAAAGTTTTCCAAATCAACAACCCAGTTGCATTACTTCTCCAGTATTACATAACAATTTCTAGTCTCTCTCCTCTCCTACAACTACTATTTGGCAGAATCTAACTCCTAACCTAGCCAATTTTGGCTTCTACAGTTTCTAATAAGTCATTCTAACCTAGTCCAACCCTTACAAATGAGAGGGCACTGGCCTTTTATAGAAAATTACATTTTGAATCAATGGCTAGGATTTGATTAATTTAATGACTACAATTGTACTTCTAGAAGCATCAAGCTGTTACATTTAATTTGGGAGCTCATGGTACATCATCATCCAATCAATTGCATTTAATTACATTATGGCCCAATGACATCAATTTTGAGAAAATCCTCATTGCAGAATAAATACATCTTCACATGTCTCCTTGTTAAAGGCACCTCTCCAATTGATATACAACTAGTGGCACAGATTTTTATGCAGGCCCCACATTTGATATTTGAATTGAACTCCTCTAGATTTCCCTCTTGGCATGAATCCATATGCAAGTCCCCTCTTAATTTATTTTATCCTAAAAAATAAATGCAATAATTACTAGCTCACATGTTATAAAAAAAATCCCATCCATAAAATATCCAAATTAAACTAAAATAAAATTTTGGTCCTTATTGGAAACTTTCCGTTTTTGGAAACTTTCCATTTTTGGAATTTTTCTATTTTGGAAATTTTTCCATTTCAAGAAATTTTCATTTTCAAGAAAATTTTAAAATTTCAAGGAAAAATTTCCGTTTTGGAAATTTTCCATTTGGAAAAAAATGCATTTTGGGAAAAATTTCCATTTTGAAAAAAAAAAAATCATTTTTGAAAAAACTCCATTTTGGAAATTTTGGGATTTTGAGGGGTCATGGAAATTTTAAATTTTCAAAATTCAAAAATGGAAAATTTAGGGATTTTGAGGGGTCTTGGAAATTTCCAAAAATGGAAATTTCAGGATTTTGAGGGGGTCATGGAAATTTCCAAAAATGGAAATTTTGGGTTTTTGAGCCCTTCGCAGAAATCAAGCCATGGAGGAAATTTGGGGATTTCCATCAGGGATAGAAATTAGCGATGATATCAAAACCTTCACATTTACATGCATTATCGGGTAATTGGCAGGGTGATGGAAATTTTAGAGATTTCCTAGAGTGAAGGAATTCCACGAGGTACATGAAATCCTTGAAAGTGCAACAATTATGGAAATCCAAGAGGCTAACAAAAATCAGGGATTTCCGCATAGGTATGGAAATCCCGAATTCCATGCAAGGTCAAAATACCCTAAACTTCATAACTTTTTTTCTAGAAGAAATTTTCAAAAAATTCAAAAAGCAACCCGATCTAATTTTTCGTCCTCTATCCATGGGTGCAAAAAAGATTTACATGTAATATTGAAAATTCACTTCAAAATCCCCATTTTTGATTTCCAAGATAGGTGAAATTCCCCCAGAGCCTCAAAATATTGCCTTCATCGAACCAAGTTTGGACTTAATCCCAAAATAACCTCCCAAGAAGAGTAAAACCAAAAATTTGACCAAGCCAAGATGTAGAGATGCAAAAGAAAAAAGAGGGTCCCCACCTCCGGTGGGGCGTGTGTGCAAAAATTGCACAACAAAGAGTATATGCATACCTCTCAACAGATGGAATTGTGCATACATTTGGGCTCCCTACGTCTAAATAGATGAATGCACTAGATACACAGGTCCTTTCCACAACATACCTAGATGTAGAAGAAAAAAACAAGAAGTTTATGATTTTGACATGGTTCTAAGAGAAGATGACAAAGTTGACGAAGCAAATTTGAGGTCATCATTTATTCAAGAGTTTCAAGACATGATAACCCTATTGAGAAGAATAGCTACATGCAAAGATGCTAGCAAATTCAAACCTCAGATGTTCGAGATTATGATAAAAATGATGGAAATACTTGTGTATATTCATTGAAGAAATTTTATGAGCGATAAGTTATGTGAACATATATTGACATTTTTGAACACCTAGTGGTTCACCATGTCTTCATATGTTGTTTATTCCTATTCTCTAAGGGAAAATATACAAGGATTAAATAGAGTAGGTATTGTGGGTAGAGAACCAGGGAATAATTTTATTTATATTCATATGCACCATATTACTATTCACTAGTACCGAGAGCATTCTCAAAGGTTAATGATGTGTTTTTATGAAACTGGTAAGGTTGATGGAAGGGGACAAAGCCAAGAGATTATCCCTTGAAGCATAGGGTGTTATCCGGTCTATTGGAGGTTGGTATATTTAGTTTCTAACCTTCACATACATCAAGGTGGAAGGATTTATAGAATACCCCTTCATGTTAACCAGGTACCCAACATACAAAATATTGTTGCTAGAACTTGTGAGATAGGTGCAACCATCTCATGCTATTTTTTCACAAGTAAATAAGAATGGATCTGTTAGGTTCCCTATCACCATTGGGAATTATAAATGCATTTCAATAAAAAAATGCCAAGATGTGTGAGGATGAGTTAAAACTCTATGGGTTAGAGTTCTTTACACTCCAAAAGGAAAATTATGATCCAGTGGAGAGCCTCGCCAAGAAAATAAGCAAGAAGTATACTCATGTTTATCATCTGGAGGACTTTGGGCATAATTGTGATGATGATCATGATGAAGGTCATACAAGAGGTGCCATTAGGAGTAATAAAGGTTCTTGGAATTCATGATGTTCTAGAACAATTGGATACTGACAATGGAGAGGTGTTGAATCCAATTTATGATTCAGATAAAGTTTATGATGAGCCTATCCCAGACCCAGATTATACAAAGGAGGTAGTAACTATTAAATCTTTATCTAAGCAAGTATTGATATATACTCAATACTATATTAATGGTTACGTTAAAACAATGAAGGAAGCTAGGATAAAACCCACATACCCACACAATGTTAAGAGAAATCAAAAGTGGGTGAATGAATCGGGGTATGGTGGGAGTGCTGAAAAGAAAAGAAAGGTTGTAGAAAAAAGGGAAAGATAGGGAGGAATCTCTCGATACTTCAAGCCAAGGAGTTTCAATGGCGTCCCAACTAGCTAGCCTACACAAAGAAACTGTGGCCATTCCAACCAATGTAATAGAAATTTCAAAGGTGAAATTTTCTTCCACAACAAAGCCAAGAGCTCAACCTTTAACTGATGAGGATGTGGGAATGAGAACACAGGTACATTCCAAGACAAGTTTTGCATCATAGAAGGTAGTAGATATATTTACCTCTCCACCCTTGCTCAATACAATAACAATGAGACAAGATTTGGGAGTGACTCCTATAATTGTAGAGGAAGGTCTTGACCTAACCGAAGAAGAATTTAAGGAGCAACTTAAGTAATGGACTCCTAGGATGAAACAGTTTAAAGAGAAACAATCTAAAGGAGATCCAATGATGCAACTTGTGGTGGAAGAAGTGCATGATACAAGGTCATATTCTAAAAATAGAGAAGAAGAATAATAATTTATAATAGGATCACTCGCTCAAGAGGTGGGAAACCCTAAGGAAACAAGTGTAAGGGAAATAGGGGACACTACAGTTCAAATCCCTATTCCTATTGTTGATGAAAAGGATATAATTGATGATCATATAATTGAAGACCAACTTCACCAAGGAAGAGCTAAAAAGACTATTGAGCAACTACAAACTTCTAAAAAAATTGAAGAAAGACAGGATAAGAACAAAGGCATAGGGTCCTCACAGACCTTGGGTGATAAATTGAGAAATGATGAGAATCCTGATATTTTGAGACAACTGAAAAAGACTATTCTAAAGGTTGATGCAAAAAATAGAGTAGGATAAGAAAATGTAAATCTCAGAGAGAAAGAGATAGTGACAGACCAAGGTAGCCCATAATCCATGCCAATGAGGACAAATAATGTCAAAGTTTTAGAGGTTATGACAAGCAATGTTGAAGGTTTAAGAGAAATAGTTCCTGAACATTTTGATCATCAAGAACGAGGTAATACTAAAGAGGAAAGACATAATGAAGAAGCACCTAACTAGTTAGTCAGGAAATTGGCTCCACTGTTGGAGGTGGAATTGGTGCCTTTGGATTTTAAAAATTTAATGCAAGAAATAGAAACCCCTAAACCTAGATCCAGAGCAAAGACTAGACATGCTGTGAAAAGGAATGCAGATAGAGGAAGAACTCTCTAGATAGCTACTCCAGTAGGAGAAAAGAGCAAGCACGGAATAACAATTAGGGATTATAGGGTGATGACAATTGATGTAGGACATTCATCATGGGGCAAGAGTTAGAAGAAATGAAGGTGAATTTAGAGATAATTGTCACATGAGTGAATAAGAATAAACAAAATAAATGAGAATTAAAGGAATAGATAGCTTTCTTGGAGAATTTTATCAGGTCACTAGCCCAATCTAATAAGTCACAGACTGAATTTCCACAAAATATAGTTCTAATGTCCAAGGAACATGTAGATGCTATCACAATGCTCCGACATAAGTTGAGTGTGTTTGAGGAATGGATATAATACCTGGTGAGGCAAGGTGAAGAATCAATAAGGGATGCAATTGGGAAGTGTAAGGAAGCATACCATTGGCGTGATAAATCTAGAAGACTTGAGAGTGAGTGTCAAGTTCACCAAGAAAAAATTGAAATAGAAGGGCGAAGGCTAAAAATTATTCTTCATATGGATGTCTAAGAATTAATAAATGAGAAGATAGTTACGAAACAAGTTCCGATGTTTGATAAATGGAGGATACAATTGAGTTGGGAAAGTGACACTTTATCACAATGTAGAAGTGGACTAAAAAAGGTCAACGAGGTATGTAAGAAATTGATAGATAAAGATGAGAGCTTCATTGAAATGTTATCTCAACAAAGCTATGATCCTCAAACTTTAGGATAGGATGACAAGGAAGTAAAAAATTTCAAAGAATTGATCGAAAAGGTGAATAAGGACCCTGTTCAACCACTGAGTCAAGAGGTCATATATGATATTGTAAGGTGCAAGAATGCTATGAGCAAGTATGGGAAAAAATTAATGTGGAGGAATGGCACTATAATTCAAATAACAGAAGAGTATTCTAGGCATAAGTACAACTGGAAGGTAATTCAAGGTGTTCCAAAAGAACATATACATCAAGTTTTGATTGCTTTTTAGGAATATTGGCAAAGAAGAGGAGAAGATGAGTCTTTAGACAAGGAGTCTAGCAAAGAAGATCATATAGATGGGTAGCAGATGACCAAAAATTTTGTGCGTAGGTAGAGTTTTGAAATGAATTTTGAATGATTGATCCTACACCTGATGAAGACAATTAATCCTAGAGGTTTTAAAAAGTGCCAACATTTTTATTTTTTGTGCAAAAGTACCCACGACCCGAAGCCCAAAGTTTGAAGTTTGTTGTTGAAGAAAAGTCAAAATATCTTTGACTTCACCTAGAAAGTTCTTATGCCAACTATCACTTGCCACGTGCTAGATTTTGATTTGTTTCTTTGATTCTCTTTGATATAATTAAGTTCAAACTCTTTGGGGCCTTATTCCTATAAAAGGTCGTTAGTTGCTTTATTTTATTTGAAGTTCAAAATTTGTGGATTCTAGAGAATTAAATTTTTTTCAAGTTTTATTCTTTTTCTTGTTTTCTATTCCATTCTAGACCAAAAACTTGTATGTTTCATTAGAAGTTAACTAATATCAAAGCCAAATTCAAAGCTATTTCTTAATATGAAATCTTATGTAGTTGATTGTTTGTTCCTATGGGACAATCTACTATGTGTTGTGTCATTTAAGGGTGCATACTGTCACTATTCAGTGGTAAATTATCCCCCTTTCTTTAAACTCTTGCATCATTCTATGCCTAATTGTGAAGCAATCTGCTGAAGTATATAATGGTTTTATTTGATTTATTTATTTATTGAGGCATGCATGGATAATACTTGGGAGAAATTTCACATTTCAATAATATTTTATGCTTTATTTTTTAGAGTAGATACTTTATATTTTTTAGAAAATGATCCAAAATTGATAAATAAATGGAGTTTTATTATAAATCTTTCGATTCTATGAAGTATTTGAGTGGATAATGCTAAATCTACTTGAATGTATGTAAGTAATTTGAGTTTCATGAAATATTATTGCAAATTCTTTGATTTCATGAAGTTATTGAGTTACATTTGAATGATCAGACTTAGATTATGCTTCTATCTTACAGATACCAACCAATTCCTAACAAATGTATACCCCTCATGTTTAATAGAAAAATTACAATGAACCCTGAGTGAGCCTAGTACTTCAAGACCTAACATAACTGAGCATTGGGCTCAAGCTGAGTTTGCCTTAGATTTAGGTTTTCCTAGTGGAGTCTTTCAAGAAAGGTAGGTTCCCATAGTACTCTGTGAGAATTTATCTTCTTGTTGGTGTGTGTGTGCAACATCTACATCAACAACATCTTTGCATAATAATCTTCTCCCTAAGTTGCACTTAAAGGGGCTATTGTGTTGGAAATTTAGTTGTCATTGATGTCAAAAGTGTCATTGATGTCAAAGGAGATATTAGAGGTGAGATGGATCTAGTGAAGTTTGATGAGCAAGGAGCATGTTTTGAAACTATTGAAATATTACAAAAAGTTGCAATGTCATGCAATATTTCTATGGTGTTGTAGAAGCCTACAGAGGAATCCAAATGTAGATTTGACATGGGTTTTTTGAGAGGAGTCGATTGGTCTGGTTCATATGATTAGATTATGTCAAAATGCTCAGGAAGGATTTATTTTTTCCCTTGGTCTAGTTTAGGTTTTACTGTTAAAACCTAATTTCTAAAAATCTAGCGATGAACATATTTTCTATTTTGATGTTGACTGGTTATCAGTTTTCACAAGTTATATAAGTTACAACTTTTTTCTTTAAAATCATTTGGTGACTGACCCCCTTACCTAGAACTTTTGGTTGATGGTGTTTATGTGCATCGTGACCTCCCTTCACATTGTTGTTTGTATTTTTGTGACCAAATCCTTAACCGCGATGTATGGTGTGCCTGCATTGAAGATCTAACCGTGCACATTCATTTTTGAAGATATGACAACTATCGTGTAGACTCTTTTCATCACACTTTAGAGTTAACATCTTCCCATGCTTTTTGTGATATGCGATGAGGTTTGATAAATGACAATGATCAAGCTTTCTGGATCAGATGGTGCTCGCTAACCCGTGGCATGTTTGGTGGGTCTAAGTTTAGCCCAACAGGATAATGGGCTAAGGCCATGTGTTTAGTGGGACCCAATGATAAGTGGTTGCACGAAATAGAGATCAATGGCTTAGATTTAAATGAGGGCGATCGAATGGTGATGACTACATCATTTCACATCACTGTTGTGAAATGAAAAGAGTCGATCTTCATGTGATGGGAGTTTAACGGCCAAAGATTGTCATGTGAAGATCAGAAAAATATCGCTACTCCTCTTCATATCATGTATATAAGGAATGGAGTCCTTATCGTATAGCAATAAGCTATTAGTCTGTGATGGCTATGAATATAAACTAAATGAAATCAATGGAGGAAGTTTAAATGAAAATGATCAAATGACTATAGTTTAAAGATGCCAAGATGAAAGGAGAGCTAGAGGATCATGACACGAAGAAAAGAGATCAATGACCCATATTTGAATTTAAAGATCACAAATGGCTAGGTCAATGTGAATGCAGTTGTTGATTGCAAACTGACTCAGTGAATCAATTCGATTGGACCAATTGCTCTAGCTACTAGTTTTATTTATGGTAAGATGATTAGATCGATGACACAAATATGTAGGTGACAAAGAATTAGACCTTGATCTGATACAAAGAACATGAATTAAATGAGACTAAAACCCTAGCTTTTTAGAAGGCCAAAAATAGAAAAATCTCTTACTCTGGATAAGGGAATGCATGGATCAATGGTTTGATGGCTTGTGGAAGAAGATAAATATCAAAACCTAGTAGAATATCTATATGGTGTGCATATCTTGAGGTAGATGTTGCAGGTTGGTGATGAACACAAAAGGGAAAAATTAGAAATTAGCTAAGAGTAGAGTAGAGAATCAAGTGTATGTTGTAGAGGAGTTTTTAGAGTCTTTTGAGACGAACAAAGAATGCACCAAAAATAAAAAGGGATAGTTTAGAGGTGTTGTGGATGAGTGGAACCCAAAAAAGGAAAAAGGTCTTAATCAATATTTATCTCCAAGTGTAGAACAAAGAAAGTACAAAGTAGAGTATCGAGTTGTAGAAGCTGCAACAAGGTGTTAAGCAGTTACAAATTAGGTTGCAACATTGAACTATGTTCTATTGAACAAATTGTGATATCTTATGTTGTAAATCTAATTGGTGGGTGCCATCAAATATTTGGATAAGTGCTCAGAGTAGGGAGTGGGTGCTTCCTTGGAGTAGGTTCTCCTAAAACCAAGGGATTGGTGTCTCCTTAGGTCTGGTGCCCTTAAACATTGTAACAAAAATTTTGATTGTAAGGTTAGATTAGGATAGTATCTCCTAACATCATTTCTCACCATTTTTTTTCCCATCTTGGGTTTTCCACGCACACCTTGTGTTTTGTAGTGTTGTGTGTGCATGCTTATATTATTGTATATTAAGTCTTAATCTTCACTTAAAGGGTTTAAGGAAATTAATCTATCAAGGATAAATTTTTAAGTTATCTATGTATTCATCCCCTCTTAGTAGATCATTGTATTCCAAAATTGGTATTAGAGCATAGGTTCCCTAGGAGAAGCTTAATCAGCTTGGTAGGTCTTGGACAAGTGGACACAATGGCCAATTAGAAATGTTCCTCTACAAACAAGGCACCTCAGTTTGATGAATCTAATTATACCTTTTGGAGAATATTGATAGAGACATATTTGGGATATCTAGGATTTGATGTTTGGATGTCAACTAAGAATGTATATATTATTCCTGTTACTCCTCCCACTGATGCTTCAAGAAATAAGGATTATGAGAACAATGACAAAGTGAAGCATTAAATTTTCTGTAGTTTTTCAAGTTCAATGTTTGTCAAAGTGATGCACTATTAAACTATAAATGATTTTTGGAAAAAGTTAAAAATTATCTATGAAGGAGATGACAAAGTAAAGTTGGTAAAGTTACAAATTCTTAGAGCCAAGTTTGAAGGTCTGAAGATGAGTGAAGAAGAAAAGATTACAAATTATCTTCTAAGAGTTGAAGAGATAGTAAAATTTATTAGAGGATTCAAAGAAGTGAAGGAAATTGTCATTTTTAAAAAGGTTCTAAGGTCAATGATAGTCAAGTATGTCTCCAAGATATTTACAGGAGAAGAAGGAAGAAAAGTAAACAAACTCACTTTTGATGAGCTACACGGCATATTCACTACATATGAGATGAGAATGGGAAATGCAGAGCCATCCAAAAGGGAAACTACATTTAAAGTTGCAAACAGGGAGAAGAATGAAGTACCCAAGACAACTAAGGTAGAAGCAACTACATCAAGGCATGAGGAGACTAATGAAGAAGAAGACAATTTCATCAGAAGACTTGTAAGAGGGTCTAGAAAGTATAGAGGCAAGTTACCCTTCAAATACTTTGAATGTGGTAAAGTAGGTCATTTTGCTACAAAATTCCCATATAATAAGAAGGATAACTCTAAAAAATAAGTAGGTGGAAAAATTAAGAAACCCTACTTCCCTACGAGAATAAGTTTTCAGAAAAAGAAGAAGATTCTATAAATCCAAGAGGACAATGATGTATCAGATGACTACAGTAGTTTGGGTGATGGCCAAGATTGTGCCTTTATGATGAAATAATATGATTATTTTCATGAAAAAAGAATCATATGAATAGAAGGTTGGAAAGGTTGAAGACCTTAGCAAAGAAGGTGAAGAGGAAGGAGAGTTTGACCTTGAAGGAGAACTCATTTGTGAACTAGATGAGATTGATGACCTAAGAGAGGAGATTAGAAGTTGAAAAAGGAAAATAAACATCATAAGAAGCTCACTCAAAAATATTCAAACAAGCTAACCAAGAATCTTGAGGAATCTAAACTGAATGTGGTAAGCTTGAAGCTGTAAGTGGAAGAAGCCAAAAGGATTGAAGAAGTGGTCAAATCCAAGCTAAAATATGAAGTTGATAGATGTATGAAATGAGAAGAAGAAATAGTAGCCTTAAGAAAGGAATTGGAAAAGGCTAGAGAACAAATAGAGAAAGGTCTAAAAATGAAAGGAGGATAAAAAATCCTTGATGGATTGTTAAGCACACAAAAGCCATCCAACACAAAAAAAATCCATTTTGGGCCTTGAGAAAGGAAAAAAGTACATTTATGGATGCTTCTGCAAAGCTAGATGAAAGATTTAGAGTGGGAGAAAAGTCTAATATAGATTGTGAGAAAGCTTGGAAGGAGGACACCTCTGAAGAGGAAAAGAAGACTTCTAAAATAAAGAGATCAGAAGTGGAGAAGAAGCTCACTACAGATAAGAAGAAGAACCAATTAGTTCCTACTCACCAAAAGAAGAGATAGAACATAAGAAGAACTGATGCAAAGGATTCACTAGGGTGAAGGACTTGAAGAATCATAGACAAAGAAGACCCCTTCATCCAACTCAAGGAAATTCTATTACTAGGTACTCCTCATACTTTTATGGGTATTGTTATACAGGTAATCAATTTGGTCATAGGGCTGGGAGTGTAGAGTAGATCCAAAAAGGAGTACAAATTTTGTTAGCAAAATTCATTTTATCCTTTACTAGATATGAATATAATGTTTTACAATTGTAATAAATTTGGCCATTTAGCAAGAAATTTTAGAACCAAGTTCATAAGACCAAATTTACAGAATGGGAAACAAAAAAACGTACCACCTAAAGTAAACAAGGAGTCTTCAACTCCTAAGAAGAATGAAGAAAAAGTTGAAAAGAAACCTAAGAAGGTGCGGAAAGAAAAGAAATAGACGCCCACACAATCAATGATTACACAAACTGCACTTCATGCCAAAATAAAAAAATTGTGGGTAATATATGACTAGAGATAAGATTAAATTCATCCAACTCAAGAAATGCAAAGGAGGATTTGTTAGTTTGGGTGACAATACTGTAGTAAAAATTTGTGGTAAAGGAATATTGATCTTAGATGGTAAAAATCCTACCAAGGATGTCCTTTATGTTGAGGGACTAAAGCACAACCTGCTGAGTGTAAGTTAGATGTGTGACAATGGTTATAAGGTCACATTTGATTTAGATGGTTGTAAGATTAGGAAGGATGGAAAAACAATTGCACAAGGAGTAAGAACTGATTCCAATCTTTATAATCTTTGTGAGGTTAAAGGTTAGACCTATCTGATAGGTCAAGTTGATGAGAGTTGGTTGTGGCATCGAAGATTGGGGCATGTAAACTTTGATAATCTAGTGAAAGTAAGTTCAAAAGGTCTAGTTAGACACTTTCCCAAGATAAATAAGCTTTCAAATACCATTTGAATAGAATGTCAACAAGGAAAACAAACAAGGGTTAAGTTTCAAACAAAAGATACTCAACTACAAAACCCTTGCAATTGGTTCATACTGACTTATGTGGACCTATAAGAACAAGGGGAATGAAAGGTGGGAGATAATTCATGTTGCTAATTGATGATTATACAAAGATGACATGGGTAACCTTTATAAAGGACAAGTCCCAAGAATCTAAGAGATTCAAAATATTCAAGGAAATGGTTGAGAAGGAGATTGGGAGAAGAGTCAAATGCTTGAGATCAGATAGAGGAGGAGAATTCACATCAAGTGAATTCATTGAGTATTGTGAAGCACATGGAATTAAAAGACATTACTCCACACCAAGAAATCCACAAAAAAATGGGGTAGTAGAGAGAAAGAATAGAGTAGTTAAGGATATGGCTAGAACAATGTCAAATGAGGCCAAGTTAGCAAATGTGTTTTGGAGAGAAGCAGTTCATACAACAGTGTATACATTTGAATAGAGTTCAAATTAGAGAACACAATAGTTATATGGTAAGCCTACTTTATTCAAATAGTTCAAGGTATTTGGTAGAAAATTTTACATTAAGAGAGAAGAAGATAACTTGGGAAGCTTTGATTCAAGATGTGATGAAGGAATATTCTTAGGGTATTCCACTCAAAGAAAAGCTTACAAATGTTACAACAAGAGTCTGCACAAGATTGTGGAAATCATTAATATCAATATTGATGATAGAATTAAACATGTCAAGTATAATAAGAATAATCTTAAAGAAAACTCAGATTATGAAGAAGAAAATGTAGAAAATGAAGAAGAAGAACGAGATGAAGAAAATGGAAAAACACTTGCAAAATATGTGCAAAAAGATCACCCTATGGATCAGATTATTGGAGATAAAAATGAAGGTGTTTAGACAAGGAGAAGACTTGCAAGAGACAATAAACAAGTAAAATTTTCTCTCTTGTGACAAATTGAGCCTAAAAACTATGTTGAGGCCAACAAGGATGAAAGATGGATAAAGGCCATGGAAGACGAGCTAAATTAGATTGAAAAAAGAAGACATGGGAATTGGTTCCTAGAACCCCAAGCAAGAATGTGATTGGTACTAAATGGGTGTTTAGAAACAAAATAAATGAAGATGAATTTGTTGTAAGAAATAAGGAAATATTGGTGTGCAAGGGTTATGCACAAATTGAGGGAATTGAATTTGAAGAAACACTTTCACCGGTTGGAAGATTAGAAGAAATAAGAATGTTTCTTGCATTCTCAATTTATAAATTCCATTAAAATTTTATCAAATGGATGTTAAATCTACATTTTTGAATGGAAAACTTGAAGAAGTAGTCTACATAGAACAACCAAAGGGGTTTCAACTATTAGAAGAGGAAGATTATGTGTGTAGATTGAGAAAAACACTGTACATACTAAAACAAACACCTAGGGCATGGTACTCAAGATTGGACCAGTATCTACAATAATAGGGATTTATGAAAGGGTGTGCAAACAATAATTTGTATTTTAAATATGAAGGTGAGCACATGATTATTATTGTAGTTTATGTGGATGACATCATATTTGGTGGTAGCAATGATAAGATGTGTAAATTGTTTGCTACTCACATGCAAGATGACTTTGAGATGTCAATGCTAGGAGAATTGCCATTTTTCCTTAGTTTACAAATTGTGAAAATTGATGTGGGATATTTATATCTCAAACTAAGTATTCTAAGGAAATTCTTAAGAAATTTTGGATTGAAGATAGTAGACTAGTTAGTACACCCATGATAATTGGTTGTAAATTGAGAAAATCAAATGAGTCCCTAGATGCAAATCTGACAATGTATAGGTCAATGATTGGAAGCTTGTTGTACTTAACTGCATCAAGACCAAATATTATCCAAGTATTATGTATGGTGGAAAGGTTTTAGGATACTCCCAAGGAGTGTCATGCCAATGTAGTGAAAAGAATTTTCAGATATATCAAAAGCAATGTTGACTATGGGTTGTGGTATCCCAAAAGATTTTTTTTACTTTAATGACATATATTGATGCTGACTAGGATGGATGTGCAAATGACATGAAAATCACTAGTGGTGGTGCATTCTTCTTGGGAGAAAACTTGTGTCCTATATGAGAAAAATGAAAGAATCAATCACCTTGTCCACATAAGAAGCAGAATATGTAGCAACTGCAACATGTTGTACTCAAGTTCTATGGATGAAGAAAACACTCAAAGATATTTAGGTTGAGTGCAGTGAACCAATCTCTAATATTTGTGATAAATCAAGTGCAATAAACATCTCCAAGAATCTAATGATGCATTCTAGGAAAAAAAACATATCAATTATCACTTCATAAGAGAGAAGGTTGTAGCTCAAGAAGTTAGCATGGAATATGTACATACAAAATAACAAGTTGCTGATATCTTTACAAAGCCTCTTCCAAAGGAAAAAAAAATGAATATTTGAGGCAAAATTTGGGAGTAATTGATCCCACATTACATCACTAAAATTTTAGTGATTGGGTATGGATCTAGGGGGAGCTTCATAACTACTTCATTTATCCCTGGAAATGGAGAGAGGAATCAAGCTCGATAAAAATGTTTTACAAATTTCTAATGACTTGATGGTTGTAGATTATATTTTTCTCTTTGACTTATCTATCAAAGGGGGGAAATATTCACAGGGGGGAGCATGACCCTTTTCCATTGATGTCAAAGGGGGAGAAATTGTGACAATGCTAAAAAATGAGTTGGAGAGAAAGTTGTGTGCAAGTGTAGTGAGATGGTTCAATCAGTATAGATCATAAATTGCAACATGTATAACTGGTATCACCAAAATACTGAGAGGGGGGGTGAATGAGTATTCTACTAAACCATTTAATTGCTAACCATTCAATATTTAAAATATATCTTGCAGCATTTGTAAGGAAAATCATGGAATGAATCATAACATCACATGACACATGAAAACTAAAATTTTTACGTGGAAAACCCAAAATAGGAAAAAACATGGTGAGGATTAGCTCACAATATGTTATAACCGGTCATAAGATATTACAAGGAACATTGCTAGGACACACTGCCCTTGAAAGGCTTAGAGCCTGAGAATAGTTACAAAAAGAAGTGTGGATCACTACCAAAAATATGAACTGATAAAATACACCTTCAATGTGTCGAGTTCAGTTCTAATTAAGCTCCGAAATACGAAATTCTATATCGGTTTGTAGGTACACAAAAAATACTGCAGCTTCACATAATATCTCCTAATCGCACATCACTACTTATTCCCTTTTTTTCATGTCATACACACACACACTTCCTATCTATATTCATAATACAAAAGGATGTTACACACAACACACACACACACACACACACACATATATATATGTTGTTACAACTTCATACATCAATTAGGTTGGCCTAATTAGATGTAGACATTATGTATCTTGTTGGCTCAACCCAAAAATATCTTTTCTTCATAACCAAACATGCAAGAGATAATTTAAGTTGACTCAGACTTAATAAAGACCTCTTCAAAACATCCACAAAGTGTATATCACTTAACTTTGTCAGCTAGAAGAAGATCCATACCATTTTGCATCTAAATTGAGTAGAATAACATAGGCTGAACATCTGTCAATTAAATATCCTATCTCTTTCAACCAAGAGTGCTATTTTTTTTCTAGAGATGCAATTAGTAGTCCTTAAAAACATATCAAAATCTCATGGAATGATCTTCCACAATGATTAGTTTCGAACCAAATTACTAGATAAAAATAACAGAAACAATTTTTTGGAGGAGTAGAAACTATCACTAACCAAATTTTGGCATCAATGACAATACACCAAAGGACCTAAGAGAATATTCTTCATTCTTCCAATAATCTCCCCCTTTGTCATTGATAGAAACATGTGCCAAAAATGGATCTTCAAAAAACTATCTCTACTCCCCTTACCAACTATAAAAACTAAACAAAAAATTTTCTAGGAACAAAACCAAAAAAAATTCTACACAATTAGTATCTTCATCCATAACCCTATCTTTTCATTATCTTCTCCCTAACTTCTCCCCCTTTGACATCAAGGGTAAAGGGTGTACTAATGATAAACTTCAAAAACAAAGTAAAAGAGATGTAGAAAAAAATTAACTAGAGGCATCTTGTAGTTCCTTAAGAATAGCTTCTAAAGCCGGTTTTCATTCATCCCAGATCACCTTTGCTCTAACAAGAGCTTTGTGCAGTGATTCCAGTTCAACTAAGTATTCCTCTCCTTCTTTCAAAGTGGATGGATTAAATGTCATCTTGTCAAGTTTTTCTGCATCCACCAAGGCATGTGATACTAGAATGTGTCTAGCCATAACCAGATCTCCAAGTTGTCCAAATCGTTGCATAGCATCTTCTTTCTGCCTCTATAAGATGAACTACTTACTTTGAAAGTCTGCAATAAAATTCCAGGCAGTATGATTTCTATCTTCTAAAATTTTGTTGGTTCTAGAGGCATTGGAAAGTTGAGACTCTATTGAGTTCATTAAATCCTTAATGCCTCAAGTGCCATTAGGCCACCACATACAACACAAAAATAGTATTTGGGATTCCTCTTCACAATCCTTCACTTCTTTCAGACTTTGTATCACCTTGATATGTGCGATAGCACATTTGTCTTGTTTCATTAACAATATTTTCTCTAGAAGCCTTGACTCTGCTTCTTTCTTAGTCTGTATCTTAAGGCTGGAGGAATATACTTTGATAGAATCAACTAAGAATTTTAATTTTTCAATGGGCGCTAAAGAATCATCAATTGTGGCACTGGGGGATGCCTTCTATAAGACCTTAATAGCTTCATTTACCAATTCAGTTCCTCTTTGATAGGTATGCTCAATTTCCTATGTTCCAGGGTCACAAGCCTTTGTTCTTTCTATGGGTGACATCTTGATTAGATCCACATAGCCTAGGTGTGATGGAAGTTGAATCAATTAGGGTGGTAGCACAAGTTGGATCCATGTATTAATTGTTAGTAGACTCTTAAGAGTACTTCTGGATGATTCTTTGGAGGGATTTGATAGTTTAGTGGCCTTGTGAAAATCTTCTTCACTTCTTCCAACAAACACCAATTCTTCCTTGATTTCTTCCTTCTTTTCCTCTTCTGATTATTTTCCTTCTTCTTCACTGAAGATTTTTTCTAATGGTGTGTCTTTCTTTTCTTCTTCCTTCTTGTCTTTGTCATCTTTTCCATTATTACTTTCTCCATATTGATTTTATTTATCTTTATTTTTGTCTTCTTCTTCCCTATTTCTAGTATCTTCATTGTGTTCTTTTGGATTTTCACCAGAGTCACCTTTTTCCTATTCTTCATTGTGTTTATTAGTTGTTTCTTCCATATCATTTAGAGGAGCGGATGTATTTGAGATGCCATCTGTTTCACCAAAATTCTAAAAATTAGGATGTTCCTTTGCTTCTACACTAATATCCTTGACAATAGTTGGCTCTTGTGCTTGAGCTATATGAGATGAAGAACTGGTTCTCATCCCATAAGACTTTTCCAATTCCCTTATTTTATCATGAGTTTCTTTCCTTAACCTTTCAGTACTATCCTTTTCTTTGGTCATTAGAAGAGTGACTCTTTGTTTCACTCTAAACAATTGGGAACATTCTTTTAGCAAGGTAGTTGCTTCTTCCTTAGATAAGGAGGATCCATATGTATTTAAGTCCTCATATTTTATTTTTTCCTCAATAGTCACAACATCATGCCTTATATGTACTAATGCTTCCCAGAAATTTTCAATCACCTTCTTCCTTATAGATTCCATGGACACATTAAAAACAAACATGTATTGACTGAAAGCATCTGCAATTATTTTCTTATTCTTTCATCAACTTCATTAAATAGTCTAGCAGTAGCTAAAAAATCCTCAGATTCTATTATGTTATTAACTAGGGTTACCATTTCCAAAGAACAATGATCTCTTACCAAAGAAGAGCTAGGCATGTTCTCTATAGGTTCTGATGCGCCTTCACCACCTTTCTTCTCATGTACATGAATTTTGAAAGCTTTCATTTCATCTTTTGTCTCTTCATTGGATGAGATATCAACATTTTCTCAGGTTTTAGCCTCTTCACTTCTAGCAGAGACACTACTTCTATTTCTTTTCAACTGACTTTCTTCTTTCAATCCAAGATCTATCTCTTCTTGCACAACATCACTCAAGTTCCTTTTCATACTGGCCTTTTGTTTTAAACTCTTTTTCCAGGGGCGGTAGATGGTATACTATGGGGTAATTTTTTTTTCTTGGAGGCTTTGGTGCATACTGTAGAGAAAGAGGAAGGAGGCACTCTTCCTAATCTCCTAGGTTTGGAGGGAAATTCAACTAATTTGGCACTTTTCTCTTCTGCAAGTTCCCTTAGCCTATTAACATCATCCTTGGACGGTGAATTCCTTTGAAAGCATTCATCAACCATTTTATTTACTTTTTTGGTCCTTTGAGGTGCTGAAGTCTCTACATGCACTTCAATAGACTTCTCTACATAGATACCATGATGGGGTAAAGTGGGATCCTTTGGACTATTCAACAACATTTCAATAAGTCCTTCAGTAATTTTTTCATCAGTCTCATAACCCAACTACTCTATCCATAGAGTCCTAGGTTCCACTACCTCAATAATACATTAATCTATAGACACAAGAAAAGTTACATCCTTTGCATATTTCTTCACTAAGTTCCTTGGAACTCTATCTCTCTCATACATATTGGTCTGAAAAACTAAAAATAATACAATTAGAGAATCATTCTATTCTTTGTAATCTCTAAGACTGTGTAGATGTTCACAAATTTGATGTGCCACCGGTTTGTTGTGCTCCCATATGATATTATTTCTTCCAGGTAGCTCTGTCATGAAGTAGAGTAACAAATAGACTACCAAATTTCAAAACTTGAAAGCATACTTCTTTGTCTTAGTCTGGTTCAGGTTTTCCATCAGTTGCTGCTAAAGCAACTCACACAAATCATAATCCCTTCCATTAACCACCATGCCAGATGCAGTGTAAATTGCAATAGCAGACATAGAGTTTCCTCTATTGGTAAAGTATATTTTCTGACCAATCATAACTGCAACATATCTCATAGTAGGGTTTGTAATGGGTTTGGTAGTTAGTGCTTTTCCATCATATGTAGCATCAGTCAGTTTCATGACTACATTGTTCTTTATGGTTTTTAACACTAGTAAAGGTCCAGTGTCACAAAGACCAATCACAACTTTAATTACTTCCTTGGTTTAATCACTCCTCCTACGCTCGTCCATACAAATTTGTTGTGCACTCTACTAAGTGCCAACCTTACAAATTTTAAAAACATCTCACCATAAAAGTTTGGGAAAAAATTCCATACATCCAACTTCATCCCTACTAGGTTTTTGAATTCTAGTTTAATAGAGGAATCATCTCCAATTAGTTCCTTTATCCATTGATCCCTAAGTGCCTGATGCTCAAATTCTTCTAGTTTTGCATGAATGTAGGTTCTGGTATCTTCAGTGGGAAAGACATTACTTAGAATATTTGAAAATGCACCCATGGGGTTCATTTCATAGAATTTCCAAAAAAATCTCTTGAATCTTGGTCGAGGTCTCTCAGATATCTCAACAAGAGTGGGAGTGGCCATTTCTCTCTTCAAATTTTTGTATGTGCTTATGGACATTGTTTCAAATTCAAACTCATAGAGTACAAATAATTGTAAATGCCTTTTTCAAGCTCCAATGAGAACTAGGTTTTGATGTCAAGTACTCTGAATTGTCTTCAAATTTTTTCAACTCACTCTACTCCCTTTCAAATGTGTAAACATGACTTAATTTAATTTGAATTTTTATTTTATGCCTTACCGATTTACCCTAATTTTGCATTTAATGCATTTTTCTTCAATAAGACAATAAACACCTTTTGTAGTATACTATAAACCCTAAAATGCTCTACAAATTTCCAAATTTATACCTTTTCTACTGGAATCTTTTCCAACATCTTCAATATGATATTGTGCATCACACATCTTCATGTCACAGCTCGACACCTCTCATACAGGGGGTTTATTGGATTTTTCAATAATTTCTCCCCCTAAATCCACTACTAGATTTAGTTTTTAGAAGAAGTATACACACCCACTGTAGGTATAGATGCATTTGATTCATCCTTATTCTCATGTTCTTCCTTTTTCTTCCAAATCTTTTCCATTTCCTTTTTGACTTCAGTAGGATCTATTTTAGGTTTATTCCTTTGTTTTGGATCAAGTTTCTTTCCAATCTTGCTTCTAATTTTTTTTGAAATATGTCCTGATTTGTTGCAAGTGTAGGACACAACATTTTTCTGCCCAAACTGATTTATATTTATCCTTGATCTGCACCGGTTAGCTTTATATCCAAAAGCATAACATGTGTAGCAATAGCCTTGAAAATATTGAATCATTCTACTGGTATTGAATCTATTCATCATAATTATTTGGCTTTTGCACTCAACTGCTCTATGTCCATATCTCTTGCAAGTGAAACATTTTCCAACAAAGAATCCAACATTCTGATTCATTTTACTTCTACATTTTGTTGCCCTATGACCAAATTTATTGCATGAAAAATAAACACCATTGAATGATGGGTACCTTTGTGCATTTGGTTGCCAGATGGGAATTCTTCTGGTATTTCTTCTTTGGTTCTTGATTTGTCTATTATTATCTTGAATCTTTCCTTGATTGTTAGCTTTGTTAGGAGTCTAATTTTCCTTTTATATTTTTCCTTCTTCAATTCCTAGACCACTTTTATCCTTAGCTAGTTTCTAAAATGCAATCGAATCATCAAGCATGGTAGTTCTTGTTTTGAATTTATCATCACAAGCTCTTGCTTTCTCCAGGTTAAACCTTAGAGTTACCACTTCTTGTTCAAGCTTTATACATTCATCAATCTTGCTCTGAATTTTAGCTTTCTAAAATTCTTCAATTCTTTCCTTTTCTTCCACTTGTACTTTTAGTTTGATGATTTCTTCATTTTCTTTCTTCAACTGATCACTAACTTCTCTATTCCTTTCTTTGAACTTCTTGATTTATTCTCTTAACTTTCTGATACATTCATTTTAGTCACTCACCTTTTCCTTTAGATTTTCTTTCTCATTTTCAATTTTATCTAGATCTTCAAGGGCAACATGGAGTTCCTTAGTTACAAAAATTTATTTTAGAGGAAAAAGATACCTTTTGTTAGCCTTGTGTTCAAGCTTCAAGATCTTCCTTAAGTTGTTAAACTTTTCAAAAGGAACCAAGCTTTGATACCAATTTTTGAACACCTAAAATATTGAGAGGGGGGGGGGGGTTGAATCAGTATTCTACTAAACCATTTAATTGCTAACCATTCAATATTTAAAATATATCTTGCAACAACTATAAGAAAAAGCGTGAAAGGAATCATAACATCACATGACACATGAACCCCAAAATTTTTACATGGAAAATACAAAATGGGAAAAACCATAGCGAGGATTAGCTCACAAGATGTTATAACCAGTCATAAGATATTACAAGGCACACTTCTAGGACACACTATCCTTGAAAGGCTCACAACTTGAGAATAGTTACAAAAATAAGTGTGGCTCACTCCCAAAAATATAAACTAATAAAATACACCTTCAATGTGTTGAGTTCAATTCTAATTAATCTTTGGAATACAAAATCCTACATCAGTTTGTAGGTACACAAAAAATACTACAACTTCATATAACATCTCCTAATCACACATCACTGCTTATTTTGTTTTTCACATACCATACACACACACACTTCCTATCTATATTCACAATACAAAATATGTTACACACACACACAAATGTGTACACACACACACAAATGCGTGCATGCATGCTCGCGCACACACACACACCCATATATGTACACTGTTACAACTTCATACAACAATTAGGTTAGCCTAATTAGATGTAGACATTGTGTAGCTTGTCAGATCAGCCCAAAAACAACTTTTCTTCATAACCAAATGTGCAAGAAATAAGTTAAGCCAGCTCAGACTTAATATGGACCTCTTCAAAACATCCATGAAGTGTACATCACTTAACTCTATCGGCTAGAAGAAGATCCATACCATTTTGCATCTAAACTGAGTAGAATACCATAGGCCGAACATTTTTCAATTAAATCTACTATCTCTTTCAACCGAGAGCACTAAAAAATTGTCCAAATATGCAATTATTAGTCCTTAAAAATATATCAAAATCTCATGGAACGATCTTCCACAGTGAGTAGTTCTGGACCAAATTACTAGATCAAAATAATAGAAACATATTTTTCCAGATGAGCAGAAACTGTCACCAACCAAATATTGATATCAATGACAATACAACAGAGGCCTAAGAGAATATTCTTCATTCTTCCAAAAGGTTAAAAATTTGGTTTTTCCATCAATGAAAAAGGGGGAGATTGTTGGAAATTTGGTTGTCATTGATGTCAAAAGTGTCAATGATATTAAAGGAGATATTGGAGATGAGATGGATCTGGTGAAGTTTTATGGGAAAGGAGCATGTTTTTCAAGTATTGAAATGTTGCAAAAAGTTGCAATGTTGTCATGCCATATTGCTATGGTGTTGTAGAAGCTTGCAGAGGAATCCAACTACATATTTGACACAGGTTTTTCGAGAGGAGTTGACTAGTTTGGTCTGCATTATCAGATGATGTAAAAATTCTTAGGAAGGATTTATTTTTTCTTTCGGTTTGGTTTAGGGTTTTATTGTTAAAAACTAATGTCTAACATTCATAATGCTAAAAAAAATTTCTATTTTGATGTTTATTGGCTTAAAGGATGCTGGTTGCACCTTGAAGTATAACTTTCACTCTCCCCTTTTTTATACACTACTTGAACACATGGTTGAGATCAAACCTTGAGGTGATAAAATCTACTGGTAAGTCTCCTACTAAATTAAAAGGTAATGGAAATTTGGTTGTCATTGATGTCAAAGGACATATCAGCGTGAGATGGATCTGGTGAAGTTTGATGAGAAAGGAGCATGTTTTGCAACTATTGAAATGTTGCAAAAAGTTGCAATGTTGTCATGCAATATTGCTATGGTGTTGTAGAAGCCTATAGAGGAATCCAACTGCAAATTTGACATGGGGTTTTTGAGAGGAGTTGATTGGCCTAGTCCATATGATCAGATGATTTCAAAATGCTCAAGAAGGATTTATTTTTTCTCTTGATCTGGTTTAGGGTGTTACTATTAAAACCTAATGTCTAACAGTCTGGCATTGAAAAAATTTTCTTTTTTGATGTTGACTAGTTATCAGTTGTCATAGGTCACATAAGTTACAACTTATGTCTTTAACATAATTTGGCAACCAATCCCCTTACCTAGAACTTCTAGTTGATGGTGTTTGTGTGCATTGTGACCTTCGTTCACATCGTTGTTTTCATTTTTGTGATGAAAGCCTTAATTGTGATGTATGGTGTGCCCAAAATGAAGATCCAATGGTGTGTGTTCATGGTTGAAGATCCAATAGCTATCGCGCAAGCTCTTCGCATTGTTCTTTAGAGTTAACATCTTCCCATTCGTTGCATAATATGCAATGAGGTTTGATCAATGGCTATGATAAATCTTGTTGGATTGGACGGTGCCCGCTAGGCTGTGACATGTTTGGTGGGTCTGAGTTTATCCCAACGGGATAGTAGGTTAAGGCCATATGTTCAGTGGGACCCAACAAGAAGTGGCTGCATGGGACAAAGATAAGTGGCTTAGATTTAAAGGAGGGAAATTAGACAGTGACCGCTACATCATTTCACATAGTTGTGAAATGAAAAGAGTTGAGCTTCGTGCTATGCGAGTTTAATGATCAAAGATTACCAAGTGAATATTGAATGGATATTGCTGCTCCTCTTCACATCATGTATATAAGGAATGGAGTCCTTATTGTATAGGGATAAGCTATTAGTTTGTGATGGCTTTGAATATAAAGTAAATGAAATCAATGGTGGTAGTTTAAATGAAAATGATCGAACGACTGTATTTTAAAGATGTCAAGATGAAAAGAGAGCCAGATGATCATGGCACAAAGATAAGAGATCAACAACCCATATTCAAATTTAAAGATCACAAATGGCTAGGTCAATGAAAATGCAGTTCTCAACTGTAAACTGACTTAGTGAATGAATTCAATTTTCCCAATTACTCTAGCTACTAGTTTTATTGATGATAAGATGATCAGATTAGCGACATGGATTTGTAAGCAATTGATAATCAGATCTTGATCTGATATAGAGAACATGAATTAAATGAGACTAAAACCCTAGGTTTTTAGAAGGCCAAAAATAGAAAAATCTCTAACTTTGGATAAGGGAATGTGTGGCTTAATGGTTTGATGGCTTGTGGAAGAAGATAAATATCAAATCCTAGTAGAAGATTTGTATGGTGTGCATATCTTGAGGAAGATGTTGTAGGTAAGTGATGAACAAAAAAGGGAAAAATCAAAAATTGGCTAAGAGTAGAGTAGAAAATCAAGTGTATGTTGTAGAAGAATTTTTAGAGTCCTTTGAGATGGACAAAGAATGCACCAAAAATAAAAATGGAGAGTACAGAGGTGTTGTGGATGAGTGGAACCAAAACAAAGGTAAAAAGGTCTTAATTAGGGTTTATCTCCAAGTGCAAAACAAAGAAAGTACAGAGCAAAGTATCAAGTTGCAGAAGCTGCAACAAGGTGTTGAGAGCAGTTGAAAATTAGGCTGCAACATCGAATTGTGTTCTATTGAAAAATTTGTAATATCTTATGTTGTAAATCTGATTGGTGGGTGACATTAGATATTTGGGTAGGTGCTCAAAGTAGAGATTAAAAGCTTCCTTAGAGTAGGTGCTCCTAAAACCAAGGGATTGGTGTCTCCTTAGGGTTGGTGCCCTTAAACCTTGTAACAAAACTTTTGATTGTGAGGCTAGATTATACAGTAGCTCCTATAAGCATTTCTCATCATGGTTTTTCCCATCTTGGGCTTTCCACATACACCTTGCGTTTTGTAGTGTTGTGTGTGCATGTTTATGTTGTTGCATATTAAGTCTTAATATTCACTTAAAGGGTTTATGGAAATTAATTTGTTAGGGCTAAATATTTAAGTTATTTTTTGATTCAACCCCCTCTTAGTAGATAATTTTGTTCCAACATGGTGTGAATAAATGTCTTGTACCTAGTTAATTCACTCACTAGGGACGTAGGTGACATATTTACGTGATAACTTTACTTAGGTTCTAAGATTCTTTCTAGAAGACTTAGTTGTCATGTCTAGATTTTATCTTTGCCTAGGTTTTTATGATAAGTTGTCTCATATCATAACATTAAGAAAATTTTCATAATCTTATGATATATTATTTCTCACCTTGGCTCTATAACCAAGGGGTTCTCTACATTGTATATTGAAGTTGTTGGACAATTAATTCTATTGCAATCTTGAGCATTGCATATTGATCTCTTTATGCTTTCCATTTGGCCTTTGGATCTTGGGTATCTCCATAGCCAAATCTAATAGAAATCACTAATATATGGTGGAATATGGCTTCTACACATGGTTCCTATAAAATTATTTTCACCATGGTACTTACCCAAGGCACCACCAAAGTGGTTTTCACCATAGGGTGGATTATTTTTCTTATCTTTTGTCCTTTATTTTTATTTTTATTTATTTTTGTATTTTTCAAAAATTTCCAATTTTTTTTATATTTTTGACTTAAGATACTTTGAGGATCAATCATAAAATTTTCTTAGGTGGATAACATTGATGGGATCATCTAGTGGTTTACCTTCAGATGTTTATAATAACCCATAAGTTGTTGTGATAACAAAGGGTCCTAACCAATTAGGCTGAAACTTTCCTTCTCATGATCTTGTTGAATTTTTTGTTTTTCCTTGAGTACCAAATCCCCTACTTCAAATTTTCATGTGACAACCTTTTTATTGTAGCTATAATAGAGGTGATTTTGGTATAATTTCAAGTGGTTTAGTGTGTTGAGGTGCCTTTCATTAAGTAACTCTAGGTTTTGAAGTTTGGTAATCCTATAGTCTTCATCATTTATGACATGGAATAGGGATACTATGATTGAAGGGAGCTCGAACTCTATGGAAAAAATTGATTCAGCTCCAGAGATGAGGGAATATGGGGTTGCACCTGTGGGTGTGTGAATGGTAGTTCAATACACCAACAATGCAGGGTTGAGTTGGATGTGCTAGTCATAATCAACATCAGTGATAGTCTTTTTAGGGATTTTTAATATGGTTTATTCGATTCCTTAGCATGACTATTGATTTATAGGTAGTAGGGAGTGGAAAAGTAGTGTTGGATGCAGAACTTATTACAGAGTCTCAAACATCTTGGTTCTTGAATGGTTTACCATTGTCAGTGATAATAGTTGAAGGGATCCCATACTAGAAAATGATGTAGTTTAGGATAAATTTGGCTTTTTTGTTTTGGTAATATCGGTAAGTGGAATGGATTTGATCCATTTGGTGAAATATTTCATGGTAGTAACTATGAATCTATGTTTGTTGGTTTTTTAGGGATGAATTTTACCTATGAGATCGAGTCACTACTATGAGAAAGTCTATAATGAGTTAAAAGCTTGTAGTTCCTGTGTAGGTGCATGCATAATATTTCCATTTTTTTGACACTTTAGATATTTGGTTACAAATTAGTGGATGTCATGTTCCATTGTTGACCAATAGTATCCAACTATTATTAGTTTCTAGGATGTATTTGGAGTACTAGCATGTACCTCTTGTAGGGAATTTTATGCATCTTCCAAGTTAAGAAACCTAAGGAGAGTACCATCAAAACTCCTTCAATATAGTGTATCACTAAAGATAAGGAATCAAGATGAACATATAATGAAGGTTTGTTTCTAGTTATTAGATAAGTTGGGCAAAAGGGTTTGCTGATGAGGGTAATCATATATGTCTTGGTACCAAGGGGAATTGGGACCACTGATTTCACACACAATTTCAAATTCTGGGACATTGAATGCAGGGATCAAGAGCTATTCCACTAAGAATTTACATTGTTGAGTATTGTGTGGCATATATAAGAGATATCCAATGGTATCTATGGTGTCTGATGCCCTATTGCTTAGTCTTGGAACCTATCCAAATGCGATATCAGTGAAGTATTTCTTGAAACTATCTACCATTTTCTTGTAAGGTAGAATTTTTTCATCTTTGGTTTGGTACTTATCATTCACTTTCCTTATAACTAGTCGAGAATCTCCATAGACTTGAATTTTCTTGAGTTTCCATTTTATTTTCATTCTAAGTCTTGTGATCAATGCTTCATACTCTACTATATTTTTTATACATGGTAATATCAAACAATATGATTTGGGTATACAATCATCTTGGGGGTGATAAATAATATACCTATTTTTGATCCATGTTGTGTGTATGATTCATCAAAATATAATTTCTATATTTGATCTAGGGTGACTGTGATTATATCCTCATCTAAAAAATTATTACACTATTAGGTGATCATTTATCATAGGGGCATCTGCTAGCTAATCTACAATTACTTTACTTTTGATCACCTTCATGTCTACATATTCAATGTCAAATTCATTGAGGATCATTACCCATTTAGCTAAATGACCTGTGACCACAACCTTGTTCAATAGATATTTGAGAGGATATATTTTTGCAATAAGTTTGTTCTAGTGGTTGAGCATATAATGTCTCAACTTTTGTGAAGCAAAACTGTTGGTGTAATTAAGTATTAATTACACTTTGCATAAGTTTACTTAGGTTTATTTAATTCCTAAGTTATAGGATCTCATATTTATCTTATCGAGCTATCTTGCTGCTCAAGATAAGATTAGGTTTAGGCATCTTTGCTTTTATAAAGCAAATTGTCTCTTGTAATTAATTGGTCTTTTTGAATATATCAATTTGCATGTTTTTATGCAAATCTCTGCTTTTTCATTTTCCTCTTCTGTGGAAGGTAATTTTCAGGTTTGCAATCAGATCTTGGCTATTCTAACATGGTATCAGAGCCTCGATTCACAACCCCTTCTTAGCGTTTTTGCAGGATTTCGTTGCAGAGCTTGTTCGAGGTCCCTCGAGGGTTTCAATCCTTGAGTACATTTATACAATGTCTTGGATTAGATCGGGGTTTTCCATTGGATTCAGAGCACTAGAAAAAGTCAGAAATGGCTTTTATTTCATTGATTTTCATCGCCGTTTACCAGATCTGCAAGGGTCTCAAGCTCGGTGATTTTTCGGATAGATCTGGGGGTTCCCTGATTTTCGGAGCACTTTGGACCCAAATGGACCTCGCTGTTGGATTTGCAGCGCCCAAAAACCCCCATTTTCATATAAAACTTGTCCGATTTGGACACAGTCGTCCAGAGAAGCAAAAATTTTTTGCCCAAGGGCCGTACGGCCCCCAGGTACGCATTCCGAGGTTCAAATTTCGAGAAAAAAATCAAAAAAATAATTATTTTTTGAAAAATCCGGCGGTTTTTGTGCGCCGCCCGTTTAAAACCCAGCGCCGCCCGGCGGCCACCCAACCGCCACTGGGCGGCCACCCGATCTCCACCATCGCGCCGCTCCCCCAGCCGCACCACCGGTCCGCTGCTTCCCCAGCCCCTGAGGGCTTCGTTCTGCCAGCCAGGGTCTTATCGGCGCCCAGGAGCCGAGTCCAAGCCCCCGTCGGCCGATCCAGCCCCTGCAATGGTCACGTGGGTGACCAGGGGCCGCGCCGAAGCACCAAGCCGCCAGCCCCCTGGTCCGCCCATACGACCAGGGGCCGACTGTTTTTAGCCCCTGAGGGCTGTATATGGCCGAATCGGACATTTTTTGAGCAGTTTCATGGAAATGATCATAACTTTTTCATACGGCATCATTTTTTTGCAAACGAGATATCACCGGAAATCTGTTTCCGAGATCTACGTATTGGTGTAGGTATGGTTTTTTGGTTTTTTATTTTTGATATCTTTTTCGGCCTCGGAAGTTAGATGTTGCCTTTTTCACTCCCGGAGACATATCTTGTGACTCGCTTATCCGTTTTTCGCAATTTTCACGGCATTGAAAAGCTGGTTTTGGCCTCTATGCAGATCTGAGGTCATTTTCAGAAAATTTGTAACTTATTTTATGCATGCATTCATTTTTGTTTAGTGTGCTAGGTTTGCATTTTCACCTATGTTTCTGTAATTTTGCATTATTTCCTTATGCAATCGTCGGGTTATTATAATAAATGAACTATGATAAAGTTCCATTTAGGGGGGTTTCATACATAATAATCTGATTAGAGTGTTGTTTTTCACTTTGATCCCATATTTCATTTTGTTTTGATGGCAACTCGTATGGGTTATCTGGTCTCTTAATTTCTTTTGGCCACATTTCTTGTCTTGCTTGACACATGTCGGATTCATTGGTTCACACTTCAGTTGGGATATTACGTTTCTTGATCCTCATTGGTTCAGATTCTTCTCAATTTGAGGGCCATGTTTTTGTGGTTATTGTTCCAGAGTCTATTTTTGGTACTCCTTCCCATGGAAGAGTTTCAATCACAGTTTGGCATCGGCATCGAGATATATGGTTTCCAGATTATGTCATCATCTCATCTCCTATTGCTTCTCAGATTCCAGAGTTGATCCAGTATGTGAGTTTCCAAAGTTCCTTGGCATCGGGTCTGCTGTTGCATTTGTGATTCTTATTGGTATTTTGCAAACAGAACTATCTTTCCTTGCTTGCTGGATTTGGGGTTCCAGTGTTGCTTCATCAGAGTTCTTCCAGTGATTCTTCGCAACAGTTCATCTCACTGAGGGGGGTTGCTCTCTCTTTACATTTGTACATGAGTACCTGATCAGGCCTTGTTGCCGAGACTCATATTTGCATAATAATCTACTTCTCCCTAAGTTGCACTTATGGGGGGGTGTTGGTGTAATTAATTATTAATTACACTTTGCATAAGTTTACTTAGGTTTATTTAATTCCTAAGTTATAGGATCTCATCTTTATCTTATCAAGCTATCTTGTTGCTCACGATAAGATTAGGTTTAGGCATCTTTGCTTTTATAAAGCAAATTGTCTCTTGTAATTAATTGGTCTTTTCAAATATATCAAATTGCATGTTTTTATGCAATCTCTGCTTTTTCGTTTTCCTCTTCTGTGGAAGGTAATTTTCAGGTTTGCAATCAGATCTTGGCGTTTCTAACAAAAATAAATTCTAAATAGGTATGTTTTATCACTAAATACTTTAGTTCATAACCCAATAGAGTACGACTGATGTAATAAATCACTTTTTCTCTACTTGTGTCATTGTTTTGTGCAAGGAGTGTACCCAGTGCTGCTAGTGTGGTAGATATTGTAGTAACACAAAAAGTATCCCTTTTTCCTTAGTTTGGGAGTAATTAATATTAAAATGAGCCTAATGGTGCCTTGATTTAATGTTCTAATGTGTTTTACACATTCACATTAAGTTTAGGGCCCTTTTAAACTAAATGGACTTAGTTGTGCCTTATTTAGGGTGTTGTAAAGTGCATCTTTAGACTTTCACACTAATCTAGGGCTTTATTAATTAGTTGAGGTTAAATTTTCCTTAATTTTCCCCTTTAATTCAAATCCAAGCCTAATTAATTATAAATTCCGAGGGATAAAACCCGGCATTCCTAAATTACATTACACAACACTTAACTGTAGAAGGTGTGTATCCTAGGTTTGTGACCTATGACCCATTCTCCACATGGCGAATGAGTCCTCGCTAGGTCCTAGGACCCTATTTTCACATGATCTTTCACATTGTTCGAAGTGTGTCCTAGCTAAGTGAGCTAGGACCCCTCTTTGAAATATGTTTTTGGTGGTATTTTAATGATTTCAAATCCTATATTTGATGTCGGCTTGTGATATTTGAATTTTGAGATTTAATGTTAAGATATGCATAAATACAAGGCTATTTCACTTAGTTTCACCTAGAATATTTCATGCAACCTAGAATTTTATAGGCAATCAAGAGTACTTTCACAAGATCATTGTTAGAGCATTCAAGAGCATTTATAAGAGATTCAAGAGTAGATTTGAAGAAGAATATTGCAGAAATCAAGATCCATTTCATCATGCATGTTGTTGAGCTAATATGTTGATGTAGCATTCAAGATCAATTCAAATATTTCAAAGGAATTATCTCTAATCAACATTTCATGATCAAGATCTACATTCATTGAAGCCACTTCATGCTAAGTTGCAAATTTGTCGAAGGTACAAATAAGGTGTGGTGAGTTGGGACATTGCATTTTTTTATTCATCATTCCTTTATGTATTGTTTCATTACAAGGTTTGATTACCAAACTAGGGTTTGACCAAGGCAAACCCCTATTCCCTAACAAAACAAAAATTTCTCTCCTTTGATGTGTGACTACAGGTTTTTTAGGTTGAAGATCATTTGGAAAGAAAAATTGCAAAAGTTGTCAAAGTTGTCGAAGTTGCTAAGAAAGTTGTCAAATCATGGAAACTGAGCTACATGATTTGTTTTCAGATTTTTGATAGTCTCCGACTAGGATCTGGAAGTGCAAAATGAGAGGAACAAAACCTAGAAATTTATTTTCCAAAGCCCTAGCCGGGACCCATTCTCCATAGGCGAATGAGTCCTCAGTGAGGCCCAAAAAAACACTTTTTGCAATAGGTACACAACATTTAACCCTCTTGAACCTACCTTTTGATTGCTATATCAATTAGGTTTAGTTTTTGTTACTCATTTACACATCATATCCCTCATATTGAATGAAATTATAGTGAAATTAGGTTCATCATTTTATTTTCATTTTGGTGAACCTATTCTTTTCATTCATTTCATATATACAAGAGTAGAGGTTTTCCTTGAACTGGTGGCATCAATACTAGAGGAGATGCTAGATAATATTTTATTTTTTGAAATTCCTTTGACAATTTTCATCCCATTTAAAGGTAACATCCTTATGCAAAGGGTATGTAAAAGGCAACACTTATTTGCTAGTTGTGAAATAAAGTGGAAAATGGATTAAAGCTTTCCCTATAAAATTCACAGTTGTTTAAGAGTTGTGGGAGGAGGCATATTAATTATTTATTTTACCTTTTCCAGGTCAACCTCGATGCATTTTCAAGATATAATGTATCCCAATAATTTTTTCTAGATGTCACCTCAAATACACACTTCTAAGGATTTAACCAAATGTTATACTACTCCAGTCTATCAAAGATGTTACCTGATATGTCAAGAATGCCTTCCTTGGTGATTGATTTTGCTAGTAGATCATCACTATAGTATTCCATCAAGATATACATCATGTCATGGAAGATAGTTGTCATAAATCATTGATAGGTAGCTCTGACATTTTTGACTGAAGGGCATGAAATTCTAACAAAATTTCCCCCATGGATAGGTGAATGTTCTATTTTGGTCTTTAATGGCAATGTGAATTTGGTTTTAACCTAAGAATTCATCCATTAAGGATAACATTATGTGCCCCATCATTAAATCTACAATCATATCTATGTTAGGTAAAGGGAAATCACCTTTTGGCATGACTTGTTTAGATCTTTGAAGTCTATGCATATAGGATGCTCCCAATGGGTTTAGTGATTGGGACTAGGTTTGATATCCATTCAACATAATCCATTGGTTGAATAAATACCACATCTAACAACTTTTTAAGTTCTTCTTTTACCAAAAATGCTATCTATGGGTGCATTTTGTGTAGCTTCTATTTTATTGGTTTTTCTTCCATTGTTACTACTAGGTGGTATAGTACTAGATCAGGATCCAATCCAGACATGTTTGTGTAGGACCATGCAAATTTTATTTGTTTGTTCTTGAAAAGTTCCATGAAATTTATCCTTTCCTCAAATAAAGAAGTTACAAAGTATGTAGTCCTAACACTATCTATAGTACTAATATCTACCTCCTTAGATTTCCCATAAGAACTAGAGGTCTCTCTTGATCCATTGGGAGATTGTCAAACCTTCCATCCTTGGGTGCCTCAAAAAGTTTTTCATTCTCAAATACATCCTTTATTTTTACTATTCTTTGGTTTGAAAGTACCACATGGAGGTTTTCACTAGGGGACCTATTTATACATTTTACATTTTTGTGATTGAAAGGTTTGACATCCTCCCTAAAGTATGCCATTGTGTCAAGTTTTATGGTAAATCTAGCTCTATGATCTCCTAGGGGTATCTTGTCTTGAAGTCCCAAAAACTTAGCTAAAACTTCATCATTCAGGATATGTCTATATTAGGTGGATCTTGTTGGTCCCAATCGATAATTTGGGGGTATATAAGAAGAATTTTTTCATTGGAAGGTGAAGGATTAAAATACATTTAGGATATGGTTCAAAGGTTGTGATCATGGAATAAGTTAGTGATACACTTGAAAGAGTCATTGTTGGTATCCTTGTTAGATAACTTATCAATGAAAAAATTCTTTATATGCTTCTATAGGTGTACTTTTGGTAGTTGAAGACACCTTAGCTGGTTTCACAAATCCAAGTCTCGTATAACATGGTTTGTTAGGTATTATGATAGTTTCCATCATTCCTTGCTTCTGTTCACCAATCTCACTATGATCATAATATCCCATGTGTTCCACTATTGAGAACCCTTTAGTGTACTTTTCTACTTGTAATGTGACATTATCTTCTTCCTTTTCATTGTAAATCCATTTGGAATGTCATCATTTACAAATTCTTTATCCAACTCCTCCCATTTGGAAAAATAGTCATGTTGCATTTGATTTGTCACAGTTAATACTACTTGGGATTTACCTAGTTTTCCATATGATATAAGTGATGATGGAAGTTGACGTACATAGAAAGACTGTCATACCATATTCCCCACACCTTTTGTCTTCGACTTTAATCTTCACTTCAGGAATAACTGCGGATTGAGTAGATGTTTGAGCTAGTTTTGAAGGGTCTATGTAGGATTTAGAGGAGGATACTTCAATGTTGTTGGGAACATGAAGTTTTGTATATCCTATTAAGTTTCTATAGAATGGGAAGGTATCTAGATATTTTGTAATAGTTGCTTTATTTCCTTCATGATAAAACTTGAGACATTTGTGAAAAGTAGAGGGTATAGTCTACATGGCATGAATCCACATGCAAAAGAAGCACATTGTATGGTAGTTCAAGATCCAGTACTTGGTAGACTATGTTTTTTATTGTTGCTCCCACTGTGATTGGAATAGTAATGGTCCCTTTGGAGGGATGTTCAACCTCATCATAAGCTCTAATCAATATCTTCTTTTTTCAATCTATAACTTCCTGAGAGTATCCTGGTGTTTGCACCAATTTTAAGGTACAAATGTTCAAATAAACACCACCATCTATTCAAACATGTTTTATGTAGTGCTTGTGGATAAATATTTCTAGTTGAAGGAAATAATTGAGTAGGAAAATTGGATGCCATATCTTTATCAAAAATGTTAGATGATGTGAAGAGGTGATATGACTGAACATAGCTTGAAACTAGTCTGTATTAAGATTTGTTGGTACTGATGACTCTCTGGAAGCTTTATCTAATATATCTTTATGAATTGGTGATATGTGAAAAGGCTTGAGAATGGATATTTGGGATAGTTTTTTACTTAATTGATCCATTAGATTGTACTAAGGGATAATGTTGCTTCTAGATGTGGTTCCTTGTGGAGTGATTTTTTTGAGTTGGAGGTTGTAACATTACATTCAAGATTTGTATTCTTTATAATGATAGTCGATACATGTTTGTCAATAGCCTCAATATGGTTAATTGTATAATCATAGTTGATTATTGTATAATTGGTACTATTGCTTGAGCTAACACTTTGGTTAGAGGTGTTTCCTTTCCATGATTGTCTCTAAAGGATCCTTTAATATCATATGGTTGTTGTTTGAGGAATTTTACTGGTTTTTAACACCAACATCTCCTTTGTCTATTAAGTCTTGAAGGTTGAAACAATTGGGAGTTTTGTGTCCTTTTACACTGTGGTAATCACAAAAATCAGTGTCCTTCCACCATGTTGGTTTGACTTGAGGTTCAAATTTTCTGATTTATGGAAGAGTGACTGTATTCTCTTGGATTAGTTTTTGAAGCACAACATTGATGGGTTCTCCTAAAGGAGTAAATTTTCTTTGTGGGTTGTCATTTAGTCTCAAAGGTACTCGTTGTGTGTTATCATGTATGTTTGTTGATGTCTAAAAATTATTTGGTGCTTGTATGCATAAGGTGGGTTGGACAATTTGAGCCATTTTTGCATCATATAAAGTTCTGTCGAATGGGTAGGGGCATATGTCTTCTACTACATAGCTCTTTTTCTATGGCCCCATGTGGATTTTTTCCAATTGTTGTCACAAATTTTGGATCTAAAGAGCTAGATTGCTAGGATCTATTGCATTGTAAGTGGGTGCAAGATGTGATGGTTGTTGACCTTGGAGGTAGTTTGATGGTGATGGATTATGTTGACCATATGGAGGGATTTTTGGGTTAGGATTAGCATATTATTGTAAATGGTTTTGGTATTGTGGAGGGATGCTATGTTATGTATTTATGTAGTTAGGGGGATTAGTATATTGTTGCATCATGTCATGGTTTTTTGAGGGGAGTAGGTATTTTGATTATGTAGGTGCATGTTATAATTAGGATTGAAGTTGGGAGCTTGTGGAGGTTGTGTGATGGAGTTGGTGATATATTGATTAGGTGGTATATTTGATGGGTTTACATGCATGCTTGTTATTGGATAGGAGATGTTAGGATTGTTAGGCGGAGGTTGATGTGGTGGTGTTTGTGAAGGATTGTTTGTTGATGTGAATGCAATATATTGACCAAATGTAGGGTTAGTGATGTTCATGGAGAAACTGGGAGCCTGAGTGTGGATGGGTGGTACCATTACTTGTGTGGAGTTTGTAGGGATGGTGATTTATGGAATGCTTGCAATAATTTGTGAAGAATTAGTGGATGGATTGTTAGGGGGTTGAATAGTGAGTTTGGGGTTTGGTCATAGTGAAGGTGATATGTTATCAAAGCTAGTTTCTCCCAAGGTCAGGGATGGATTGTTACTAGTGACATTTTGGACACACGTTATGTCAAAAGTGGAGGGTAATCTAGCCCCTTTTTGGGAAAGCATAAAAAAATATTGATTTAGGTTGGCTGCTAAGATTGTTTCAAATAGTTTCATTGCATTGGGGTATTTCTCTACCTTAGCCACACGAACCCATCAATGTTTGGAATATTGTTAGGACTCAGTGGGGGTGGTGCTTCAATAAAATTTGGTTCATACATGTTTGGGTTTTCAAAGTTGGTTTCCTGAAATGGATTCGTGTCTGTGTTGGTCATGTTTGAATCACATGATTTTCCATTTTGTTTTTGACTTGAGACCTTGTTTGTACTAGCATATAAGAAATACTATAACCTCCTGATTTTGGGTGGGATGTTGGGATGATATGCCATGGATGAATGTTTTGTTTTCAAATTGGATTTTGAAAGAGACACACTAAGAAGATTTTTGAACCAAAGTTTTTGACGTGGATAAATGGATGTCTGATATGAAACCTAAAGAAGAAAATAGTTAACTAGATCTCATTTTCAATTTGGTTTTGATGATAATCCTTTCTTGTCCTAAAGTGAAGGAAGGTGATAGGGAACTTATAAACTTAGGAGTAGACTGATGAATACTAAGAAAACTTGTTCACAAATATTAATACTATATTAACAATTTACTTGAGAATGATAAATTTCCAAGAAAATAGTTAAACTAGGGGATATTGGTAGGATATATAAAAGATGATGTCTAATTTTGGTTTAATGATGGATGAGTTATTTTCACTATTGTGGATGAATTTTCTATTTGGTTTAAAATCTAACGGAGTGTGTTTCTAACAAAGACCAAGATTAAAGGATGACATAGGATGTTTTTGATTTTGCTATTTTTGGAGGACTAATTATGCTTATAGGTTTGTCTAATACAAGTATTTGATCCTATGGTGATTAAATAGTTAAATTTTGGAAATTAAGTTTTGAATTTTTTAGAAATTTTGACTGACAATTAAATGTCTCATTTCACAAACATGTTAATTCATAGTCAAAAGAACTACATTGCCCTTGGTAGAAGAATTAAGATTTTTTAAATGCATGGATTTATAGACAAATGCATCACTGTATGATAGAAAAACATGTCTTTGTACTATGTTTCAGGTTTTGATAGAGGACTGCTTTGGGACAAATGCGTCGAGTTGCATAGACATGTCAATTTGTAAAAAAAAGTGTTGAGATGAAAAATTAGATGTGTCAATATGAAAATAGAAGCATTGACATGCAAACATAAGTGACCCAAGATGATAGTCAAATGCATTACTATGACACAAAGATAAAAATTTACAATTTTAAACCTAAATAAACCTAGGGTTTGATATTTTCTAACTATTAGAAGATAGATTTTGTGTTTATTTGATCTAAAGTGATAAAAATTAAAAAAAAAACATATAGGAAAAAATTCAAGGATTTTTGAGGTTGAGTTTACAAGGAAAGAGCTCGCTATTTTGCGTCACTAGTATTGAACAATAAAGACACACCAATATTGCACAGCCTAGCTAGTAGTAGAACGGGTTTATCAACTTATTGTAGGCCCACTTTTTGAAGCTATACCATCTAATGAATGGGTGACTAGAGTATACGAAGGTCATGTACCACCTTTGCACCTTTCACCTTAAAAAAATATAAGGTCTCAATCAAGGAATATCGACCAGGGATAGTACATGGTGAGTAACTTCATGCATGATATTGTATGTTGCACCATTATAAGTTGATGGCCAAAAGGTATTAAAGGATACTAGTAAATAATGTTCATAGTGGAAATCAATGAATACTGAGCCTGTTTGGGGATGCTTGAGATTATAGGGGATTCCTCCACCCTCTTCAACTATAAATGTCTTGACAAATTGAGGGTCATGAGGCTTGGCTTAAAGGATTTGCTGACCGCACCTTGAAGTATAACTTTCTCTCTCCCCCCTTTTTATACCCTACTTGAACACGTGGTTGAGATCGAACCTTGAGGTGATAAAATCCCTAGGTAGGTCTCCTACTGAATTAAATGGTAATGATGCTATTTTTGATCCCCAATATCATTCTTAAGTCACGAGGGGAGAGCATACATAGAAAATCACACCTTGAGTGTGCATACAAATATTGCAAAATAATGATGCTTTTGATGTCCAAGATCACATGAGGCATAAGGAAAGAGCATACATAACCACTAGTTTACCAAAAACAACATATGATTCATTTTAGGGTACCTAAGTTCAAATATGAGTTCAATTTTATCTAGAATTTAAATATGTAGTTTGTCTTGTTTAGTTTTAAACCCAAATAAATAAATGATAGTTTTTTATTTTAAGCCCAAAATGAAATGTTCAAGTTGTGGATTATTTTTAATACACAAAATAAAATGTGGAATTTGTAGTAAATTTTAGTGCACCAATTGAAATGTAGAATTCTATACTACAAAAACCTATAAAACCAATTGTTAGTAGTCTTTCAAGTGTTTCTCTCTTCCCAACACTCACCACAAACTATGCAGATGTTAGAAAACTAAGGAAACAAGCACACGTTAGGATTAGTCATGTAAATATAAAAACAAATGATAATTAGAGATAAACAAAAATATCACTATATATCACACACACATATCAAAATTATGCAAACACACTAAACTAATGCAAATGCACCATTGTGATTTTCCAAATGTGTCAAGATACCACAAAAGCATCATGATAGATTGATGCAAAAGCATCCTAGGTGAAAGTGCAAATAACGTCATCCAAAAAAATTTCAAATTTGAAAATTTCATTTGAATTTAATTTTAGGAGGTTAATTTCATGTTAGGAGGCTATTTGAATAAGTGAATTTAATTTTATTTATTTAAATAAAATTTCACCTTTGTTATGCAAGTTGGGAGTGGAGATAGTGGACGTGTAATTGTATTTTTTTTGAAAAAATATGAAAAAGCATGTTTAGGTGTCAAGATTGGGAGTTACAAAATGGAATTAAAAATAATTTATTGATTTTTCCATTGTGGAAACAACTCATTATGAGGATTTGGTTGTGACTTTTCCAAATGAGAGGGAAATTTTGATTTTTAGATTTTTGTAGGAGGGTTTTTGTGGAAGATTTTGGAGGTTGGGGAGTTGAGAATGGAATTTCTCAAGAGGTTATTGAAGTTTTTTGTTGTAGGTTTAAAGGGTTATTGCAGCCATTGAAGGTTGAAGACACCATTGTTGAGACTTAAAGAGTTGCAGGTGATTGTTGGAAGAGGAAAAGTGCACATTTAGAGGTAATGAATCACATAGTTGTTATTTCTTTGTTGTAGTTTGTTTTGTATTAATTTTCAGATTATGTATGGTGCATATGTTTCTTCCCATAAGTAATTTTATGAATGAAAATGAATATGCAATCATATTTCTAGAATGCGAAGATCTTTTGTTGAAAACTTCAATTATTTTCATGAAACTTTGTTGCTGATTTATATACATTGTTGAGGATTGTTTGCATGTTTATTATTATAAAAGAGGGTTGTTGAGAACCCTTCTTTCATCAATGGTATTAGAGCAAGAAGATTCTAAGTGTGTGAATAGACCATTGAAGAGAGGAAGTTTTCACTAGGATCCGTGTTGTGGGTGTTGTAAAAAATGTATGCAAGAGGAGCCCCATGTGGTAGGGGTAGAGGTAGAGAAAGAAATGATAATTTTGTCCATGGTGATGATTTTAGAGGTTTGAGAAGATAGGAAGAAGCATTAAAATAAGAAATTAGAAGAGGGCTTGGGCAGAGAAGTGAACTAATAAGTGATGAGGAAGAAGAAACCTTGGAGGATGCTATCCAAACAAGTGAACAAAGAGATGTAGCAACAACAATTGCTAATGACCCATTATTGATTGCCCTATCAAGGATGGTAAAAAGACCAAAATTTCATTTAGTTGTAATTTGAATCCAAAAGAGTTAGTGGATTGGATCAACAAAATGGAATAATTCTTTGAGTTTGAATAGGTTGAGGATCCTAACAGGGTGAGTTATGCAAAAACTAGATTGAAAGGGCATGCTTCAATTTGATGGAGAGAGATTCAACTAGAAAGATAAAGAAGAGGAAAGGATAAAATCACAAAGTGGAAAAAAATGGTGGAGAAAATGAAAAGAGAGTTCATTCTGGTGGACTATGAGCTTGATTTTCTCAAAAAAATGCAAGGGTTAAAACAAGGAACCAAAAAAGTGAAACAGTATACAAAAGAGTTTCATAGGATCTTGATTAGAATAGGACATGCAGAAGCAACTAAGGATAAGGTTTCAAGATATACTAATGGTTTGAGACCAAGCATACAAGAGGAGATGAATTTGGTGAGATTTTTCACAATGGAAGATGCCTATTAGATTACCCTAAAAATTAAAGAAAGAATGAACAAAAGGTATGAAAGTAAGCAAAGAGGAAGAGGCCGTGATGAGGAGTTTGAAGGAATATCATATGGAATATATAGTAATAAAAAAATTTAAAAAAATAAGGCCAATGCAATGAATTTTTTTAGAGATCTAGGAAGATTCATATGGTCTTAGAGATCAAAATTCGAGAAGTACGGGAAAATCACGTAGAGGTTTTGCAAGAGAAAACTTTAGAGGAAACTATTTTAAGTGTGGAGAAGAGGGTCATAGAGAATATGATTGTTCTAATGAAGAGGAAAGACTGAGAAGAAGATCAAAAAATAATAATAGAGTAGTAAATGTGAATAGAGAAGATGCAGGATCATCATATTATGAAGAAGCAGAAGATGGTGAAACTTTAATGGCCAAGAGAACCCTATTAAATGAAGATGATAAATCAATTCAAAGAAAAAGTTTGTTTCAAACAAGATGCAAGTGCCAAAACAAGGTATGTAATGTCATTATAGATGGAGGTAGCCTAAACAATCTCATTTTTGAAGAGATGGTGAGAAAATTGCAGCTAGAGAGAATAAGGCATCCACATCCATATAGGATAGTATGGCTACAAGATGATAGGAAAGTTTTGATCAACAGAAAAAGTTTGGTAAAAATTAATAGAGGAGGTTATAGAGACATGATTTTTTTTATGTGATATTATTCCTATGAATTCTTGTCATGTTTTGTTAGGAAGGATTTTTCAATTTGACAAGAAGGCGGTGCATGATGGTTATGCCAACACATATGCATTGATGAAGGATGGAGTTACACACAAATTGAAGCCATTGAAAGAAGAAATGGGTAAGGTTTTCAGTAATTCAAAGTCTTATTTGGCTGATGAAATCATAATTTTATATGGTATGAAGAATGAATATGTTGGCTTTGTTAACACTAACTATGATGGAGATGAGAAAGGTGATTTGTTCACTTAGATTGAAGCAGATATCTCAAGTGGAATGAAGGTAGCAGAAGAGGGTAAGGTAAAATATGATTTTATTATTTCCTTTGATGAGAAAGAGAGTGAAGTAATAGATAAATTTGTTTCAACAAAAATTACTTTTGATAAAGTTGAATTGGAAGAGTGGATTGTGAAGGTTAATCAAGAGTTTTCTAAAGAATACTTGTTTGAGAATAGTGGAGGTGAATTTTTTTTATTAGTGGTCATGATTCCTTTTCATGTAATGTGGAAATTGAGTCTTTTTATGGTAGTAATAACACTATTTTAAGTGAAGGAAACTAGGTTGCAGTAGTGTCAAGTCTTTCAGAAGGAATTGAAAAAGTGGAATTTCATGAAGGGGACAATATGGAAAGAGATGGGAAAAGTAGAACAGAAAATGAGGCAAAGAAATACAAATATTTTTTTAATGAAGGAGGAGGTATAAGTTTAAAATTTAGTTTTGATTTTGATGAAGTATATTAATAGGAAAATAAATTTAATGCTTTGAATTACATGACGGGTAGTAGAGGAAGGATGAACCATGGAAATGTTGTACATTTGTAAAAAGTGGTGCATAGAAATATTCCAGTGGACAAGATAATGATGTGGATCCAAGATAGACATAGGGTCTACAAATGTTTCTGAGTGCAAATCATGAAACATTTATTTCTACTTGGGGTGTCTAATGCAAGGGCATCCTAGGTGAAAGTGCAATCAACATCATCCAAAAAAAATTCAAATTTAAATTTTTTCATTTGAATTTCATTTTAGGAGGATAATCTCATGTTAGAAGGCTATTTGAATAAGTGAGTTTAATTTTATTTATTTAAATAAAATGCAACCTTTGTTATTCAAGTTGTAAGTGGAGATAGTGGAGGTCTAATTGTATTTGTTTTGAAAATATATGAAAAAGCAAGTTTAGGCGTTGGGATTGGGAGGTATAAAATGGAATTAAAAATAATTTATTGATTTTTCCATTTTGGAAACAACTCATTATGAGGATTTGATTGTGACTTTTCTAAATGGGAGGAAAATTTTGATTTTTGGATTTTTGGAGAAGGGTTTTGGTGGCAGGTTTTGGGTTTTCATCGTGACTACAGGTTTTGGAGGTTGGGGAGTTGGGCATGGAATTTGTCAAGAGGTTATTGAAGTTTTTTGTTGCAGGTTTAAAGGGTTATTGCAGCCATTGAAGGTTGAAGACACCACTGTTGAGACTTGAGAGTTGCAGGTGATTGTTGGAAGAGAAAAAGTGCAGATTTGGAGGTGCTAATGATGCACATAGTTGTTATTTTTTTGTTGAAGTTTGTTTTGTGTTAATTTTTAGATTATGTATGGGGCACATGTTTCTACCCATAAGTAATTTTATGAATGAAAATGAATATGTAATCAGATTTCTAGAATGAAAAGATCTTTTGTTGAAAACTTCAATTATTTTCATGTTGATTTATATGCATTGTTGAGGATTGTTTGCATGTTTGTTATTATAAAAGAGGGTTGTTGATAACCCCTCTTTCATCATATATGCATTAAATTACCTCAAAATCCCTTACAAACACGTCGAAACTTATAAAAGCATTGATATATGTTAGTCAAAAGCATTGAACCACTTCAAAAAAAATTATATAATGGGATGGAAGCTTCAAAAAATTTAAGAAAATGTCAAATTAGGGATGTGGGGTCCCACCTAGTGTGCTAAAATGTATGACCTTAAAATGGGTGATTGCAAAACTAAAACATAACCATGAATAAACAAGAATTACAATCAAAGATCACACAATAAAGCAAGTAAGGTAAATTGATTCAAAAGAAAATGAAAATATACAAACATTGAAATAAATACAATTCACCCTATAAGTAGTTTCATTGCTCTCCTCTATTTCACCTTGGGAGAAATGGTATAATAGTCTTTACTCCCAGATTTTTATTTAGTATAATAACATAAAATCACCTAAAAAATATGAGTAGTTTTTGTGCATGATCTGAGATGATAAATGAAGGATAGGATGGTTTCATTTATAGATATTCAATAACACCAATCAACAATCAAATTCAGAAGAGAGGTTAAAAAGATCAATGGTTGAGAATTGATGAGAGGAATTGAGGGACAATTAAGTGGTTGCATGATTCAATTAAGAGGATTGATTGAAATTTTAACTTAGACTAATGGTTAGTGGACTAAATTGATTGCTTAGAGAACTCAAAGTGAGTGGGAGTGAAGTGGATTTGATTGATGAGTGAACTAATTAAATTGATTAGTGAACTAAGAGTAAGTCTCAATCAACAAGTGAGGTGGAATTTACATGTGTATTTAATAATTAAATTATTTACATGTGCAAGGTTGAATTCGATAAATAAAATCATCAATTTTATTTATTTTGAAAGAAAATAATGTTAAGAGATAAATGAATTAATTAAATAATTAAAACAATTATTTAATTTTGGAGATGGGAAATAGATAATTAATTAAATAATAATAAATTATTTAATTAAACTTTGGAATAGAAGAATAATTAGTAATTTAATTAACATTATTATTTTTTATTAATATAGATGAATAAAGGAAAAATTAAAAGATTAATTAAATAACCTTAATTATTTAAATTTTTTTTTAGACTGCAGGAATCGGGTAGCACGACCCCCTATAAACTGCAGTGCGCCTAGTAAACTTTTTAACGTGACCGGCGGCGCTGGCGCGACACGCCCTCCGGTACCACGAGACGGGGGGAGACTAGAACTCGTGACCAGTAGAGCCGCAATGGAATTACTTAGCCAACCGAGCTAGGGCCCCCGCCCAACCTTAATTATTTAATCAATATAGAGGAATAGATAATATAAATTTAATCAAATGATATGACATTATTTAATTATCAGAATGAAATGAAAATGATTGTTAATATAATCAATTAGTCAAAATTAGGTGTCTACAAATGGCTTCTAATTATTCCACACATTTACAAAGAAATAAACAAACTAAATTATCAACTATTTTATATTTCACCAAAATGCTTCATAGCTACATACAAAATAATGCAAGAGTTTAAATAAAAGAATTATTCACCATCAAAATAGCATCAAAATACACCCAAACTTGGTGCAATAAATTTACTCTTTAGATAGGAACGGATAACATATAGTTACGCTAGATATATAATTTGGAATAACCTTTCACTTACTTTAGCATTATTAGTATCTATTGTAAATACAAGTTTTAATACTCTAGAATTGAATAAAAAAATGAAGTAAACATAAAATTGACGATGTTCCAACTTTAAGTCTAATTGTTTCAACAAATTTGATCTTTTAAAAATGAAACACTCAATGCCTTTTATAGAACACAAGGAAAGATTTCATTGCAGATCACATGGTTGGAAAAGTAACAAAACAAATTGGTACGTGACATGTGGTACTAGAGCAATGTTAGCACATGGAAGATATTTTCCCATGGTTACCAAATATAAAGTCAAAGTTACATGTTGACTATCTCAAAAAAATAGAACAATTAGGTTCCTTTCATCTTCAAAAAGATGTAGAAAAAAAAACACCAGCCTTTCTTTTCAAAATTCTGGACTTTTGGCATGCACAAGATTCTTTATTAGAAAAAACTTGCAACTAAAAGTTGAGAAAAATATTTGATTTCTCTACCAAGCCAAATGTCCACAACATTTTTTACTCACTTTCATCTTCTTCTTCAGCCAATACATCTTCTCCTTTACTGAGCATATATTTACCAAAATATATTAGTACCCTATTTATATCTTCCTTGGGAACCTTTTGTATGACCTTCCACCATAACTTATCCTGAGCATACCCCTCAGTTACCATCTTTATTACATCATTTCTCCATATTATATCTATCTCATATATCACGATGTGGTTCCTAGCTTTGATCATTTATTCCATTCCTTACTAGTTTAATGACTAGATATGGTCATTAATTATCTTATCAAGCACACTCTTGAATTTTTTTACTTTAGTATCATCTTGTCCTAGGTCATTAACACTATACATTTTCTGTGTAAGTGTTTCCATGAGCTCAAGGTCCTTGACCATCATCCTTTCAACTCTCTTCATTATATTTTATATTTTTTCCATACATTGCATTAGAGAATATTTTTCCCAAGTCAATCGTAACCTCCAAGTCTTTAATTCTAGAACATATTGTTCCATTAACACCTTTTCTTCTAACAGTTGTTGCGTGCCCACCTTTTGGATGGCTATTATGTGTTGCAATTCCATATCATTTTTCTCTAGGTGATATTTACAATTATCCATTAGCTTCTTAGACTTATTGAACCAATGGGAAGCTTCTTTATATTTTCCTATGGCCTTTATAATTACTTCCTCACCTTGTTTCATGTTTCTCCCTACCCAATCATCAAATACACTTGCTTTATGCTTTAGGTTTTGAATTGCACTCACCTATTCTTTAGAAATTATAATTGAGTCTTGGGGAAATTCTAGTAATGATTAACTTGGTTGTATTACAATTATGAGAAAATTATACCTTTGAATAATGCACTCTTTTAGTTCCTTCTTTTGCTTGTCATTCCTCATCTAGACAACAATTGTAACTTATAAATTCATTCTCTTTCCCTCAATGTCCTCTTCTCTCAAGTGTGACCTATGTTGATTGTTGATATCCTGTAGTCCTTAGTTATAACTTCACATTTTTCTCTTTCCCCTAAAAGGATAGCAACTTGTATAACTTTACCACCATTTTCACTTCTTTTGATAGCATGTCTAACGCTAGCCCTAGTTTTAAGATTTTGTGTTTCCACTTCTTGCATCATACTTGTGAAGTCAAGTGGTAATAACTAAACTTGAAATTGGTGTGTAGTACCCCTCAGTTTGATTTTTTTGTTTTAGACAGATACATAGATGTATTTGGTCTAGATGATACTTGTTTGATGACACTTGGATATTGTGAAACTTTAATGTTTAGTATGATGATATTTGGTGACACTATTATATCTGATATTTTATATCATGGTTAGAAGATTAGTTTAATTGTTTATGTGAGCATATGAAGACTATGTGTTTATTGGATGATTTGATATCTATTATTATTGTGTGTTGATGTATTCGTGAAGGGGAAAAATGTCACATCACTCGCTTGCGAGCGACCTATGACACTGTAATTTTTCCTTCACGGTGTGATTGACTATTTTCCTATGCACATGTTCGACCGTGTGATTTGTTGTAGGTTGCAAGTACTCGGCATCGACTCCACCTAGATTTCCAAGTTTGAGCATGCCTAAAGCCCAATGGAGTTTGTTGATTTAGAGGTAGCATTGAGTCCCCCACATTGAGCTAGTGTCCTTGTCGAGGATGAGTTTTTGGTGTCACATCCCATTTGTAAGGTCAGTTTGAGTCATTTTGTGATGTAGTGATCATTTTACCTTTGTTTCATCTTGCAGTCTGGTAATGTTTGAGAGTATGTTTCCTGGAGTTATGTTCATGATTGTTCTTGATTTGATTATTTCGTTATGATTGAAAACATTAAAATTTAAAGACCTTGGAGTAATTAAATAAAAGTTTGTATATGGTTGAAGTACTAATTAAATAAATTATTAATAAATTATTTATTTGATTTAAATAAATTGTAATTAATGGTTAGAAAAAGATTTTGGAAGACTAGAATCACTAAGAGGGGGGGTGAGTTAATGATTCATGTAAGTCACAATTTTTTTACAAATCCAAGGATTTAATTGACTTTTGAACCAAAAGATCAAATGATAGTTTATAAAATAGATTTGACTTGTGCATGAACAATATTGTGTTATCATTAACCATGAATTAAATATATAGACATAACATTAACATAGGTTGAACTTAAGATGTTTTACACTTTCATATGTATCAGAGCCCACATAAATAATAGAACCTTTTATGCATGATATTTTGACATAAACATTGGTAGAGATGAAAGACTAATAATTAACAACCATTCAATATATTTGATGACACATTGAGATCAGACAGATAAGAAAAATCACACACATAAAATCATCACATAACACAATATATATCCTAAGTGGAAAACCCTCTTGGGGAATAAAAACCACTTGAAAAATATTTCTCTTTATTCACTTAGAGCACCAACTCTTCAAAGTTCAGGAGCACCAACTCCACAAAGTTCAGGAGCACCAACTCCACAAAGTTTAGAAGCACCAACTTCACAAGATACAAGAGCACCAACTCCTTTACAATACATAATAGGTATACTAGACTATCAATACCCTAGAAGTGCAATTTGCAGTCCTAGTGTCTCAATAGAAGAATATGAATATTTTCCATAAGCACATTGAAGAATGTTGTATGAGAATGACAACATCTTC